>JAOEHY010005310.1:0-11230 GCA_025447955.1 Psilopsiagon aurifrons | reverse complement strand
TCACAAGCGTGTCAAGGTCCCTCTGGATGGCATTCCTTCCCTCCAATGTATCAACTGAACCACCCAGCTTGGTGTCATCGGCAAACTTGCTGAGAGCACGCTCAATCCCACTGACTATGTCACCAGCAAAGATGTTGAACAGCACCAATTTCTGAGGGACACCACTTGTTACTTGTCTCCAGCTGGACATTTACCTGCTTTGTTTTTCAAGAAGTCATTGGTTTTGTGTTAGGAAGATTGTTTCCTGCTGCAGGGAAGCCTAATCTTCGCATCACAACCTCTTGGATTACCTGTAATCCACATGCTGGCATTCTTCAGGTTTCGTGACCTGCTGGTCACAATCCTTTTGATGCAGCCCAGGATACGGTTGGCTTTCTGGGCTGCAAGAGCACACTGCAGGCTCATGTGTACTAAAGAGTTAACTCTGGGTTTTTTTCTATAATGGTCTTATATTCTTGATTTATGCTTACAAATTTTTTTTAATTTATACTATCAAATTGATTTCCAATGTGGGCAGAATTTTTTTTTTCCCTGCCAATAGTTCTATGTTGAAATGGTGATGCTGATTTATGTCCTTATTTTAAATCACCTAATGTGCTTTTTTTTTTTTGTTATTGTCTACTGCATTTGCTACTAACAGTGAGAGACACAAGACACGGACCTAGAGATGTTCAAATGGACACGAGAAATGAGGCAAGATTATAATGGTTGCACAGAATTCTTTTAAACTTCCGATTCTTAAATTATTGCAGGCCATGTTTATCTTATCATGTCTTTTCTAGAGGCACCAAAGCTTCACTTCACTTCACTTCACTTCACTTCACTTCACTTCACTTCACTTCACTTCACTTCACTTTTCTTTTTTTTTTTTTTTATTTTTATTTTTTGTTATTCAGGGTGCCAGTGTAAAATATTCAGCCTGTCCTGTGCTTTGAGGACTGCTGCTTCAAACCCACTTTGTGTGGAGCAGCTTCTGTGGGAAGCAGCAGGGGTAGGAGTTATCCGGCCTGGGGGCATTTTCTGAGCATGGACCCCACTCTACACACTGTTAGAAACCAGCACTCCCTGATCACTGCCAAGACCCTGTGTGAATCATAGAATAGTTAGGGTTGGAAAGGATCTTAACATCATCTACGCTGACACCAAGCCTATAATTATCCTCAAGTCTTTTCTAGGAACCATCCCTTAATGGTATTTTTCATAGCTTTTCAGCACAGAGTGCTCAGAAAATCTGCTAGTGAGTTTGGAGACTTTGAGCAGTTACAGGGTGCTCCCAACTGCTCCTTCCATGCAGATTCTGGTATGTTCTGTGACTCCTCACTGCAAACTATGGCTGCTTTGTCTGCATTTCACCCCCAGAAGGGATAATGTGCTTACTGCTAAGTTGAAATGCATTAAATATGCCGCTAGTATTTTTCCATGTTGGCAGTTACAGTAGTTGCCATGGCAATGTCACATCATGAAAGTGGTTGAAGAGGCAGCTCACAAAACAATATGGATTAGAGATGTGGCCCACAGTATTAAAAATATGTACAAACTGTCTTCTAAACATGACGACACCAACTTCTGTCACTAAGAGGCTTCAGGGAAACAACTTGACACTTCTTTAGGCCTGTTTTATAAATAAGCATCTTAAATAAATAAAGCATACAACTGTAATCAGTAGTCCCAGTTCTTTAATAAAGAATGGAGTTATGCTAATTGAACAGCAAAGTTGTTTGTCAGGGCTGCATACTTCCTTTATTCCATTAATTCATGTTCTGCAGCATATTATTATGATCCCTTGCACAAGTGACAGAAGCACAGATAGAATTTCAGTGCAAGGCTATATATCTGTTTTGCTGTGATCAGTGCAGTATAGCAGTTATATCATTTTTATCAGGAACATGTTGAGAACAAACAAAGGAGACTTCTAATGATCATGGACTTGTAAATCTTGCATTTATTCATAAAGCAGCTCATGGACAGACATGAATTTATTTTAAATAAATGTGGTTTGCTTTTGTTTTCTTTTGGTTCTCAGGAATTAAAAGTTAGAGAGAGGCTGGCACTAGAAACTGTTAAAGGCCTTAAGCTGAGTAATCCTTAAGCAGTAAGATGGAAGGACTATAGTCAAAGACTAGAATTATGGACAAGGGAATAACTGACATTTCAGCTTATACTGTAGCAAAAAACAATTAAAATCCATCCATGCTAACTAGGCTTTTTAGTCTTTTGTTTTGTTTTTCTCTCTAAGAATTTGTTAATTTCTTGCTGAAACTGTTAGCTTATATATGAATCTAAATTAGAGCAGCTGGTACCTGTTCCACCTCTCTAGTGAAATGCCCTAACTGTTCTGTGAAATGCCTGAACTGTACCAACAGTCCTCTTACTCTCATTCTGTAAAGAAGTTTGGTCTTTCAGTATTTTTCAAAATTTAGTGTAAAATGGGATTTCTCTCATTATGTTTTTTTTTTTTTTCTAATAAATCCAGTAAATCAGAGTGTAAGTCTAAAAGAAGAAGGAATTGCACAATGGGATTTTCCTTTTCTATCCATTAATTGAATGGTAGAAGAGGATTTAATCTCCTTTACCTATGCATTTTTTTCCAATTCAAACATTTTGTGAATTTATCCTGAAGTTGCATGTAGTGTTGGTATGATCAGAACCATATAGGTATATTAAATGTAAAATTTGTCAGCATCAGGGCTAAGGCTTTCTAATAATTAGAAACAGCTTCTGTGTCCTGGGGAACATACAAATCTGATTTTTACCAGATAAATACTTTAAAGAATTGGACATCAGAATAGCTCAGTTCAGTCCAAAATATCCATTGAGTTCTGAATGTAATCAGAATTGGCACCAACTTTTACTAAATATCTAAAAATATGTGGTCAAACTGAAGCGATACCTCTAAGTTAAACTATACTTCAAAATAAACAGATTTTTTGAACAATAGAATGAATACATATCAGTGAGCTGTAGCTTATTATGAGGATTATCTATTGTATTATGGAGTATTATGACGATTTGCAATGATTTCAGAACTTTCTCAGTACTTAACAATCCTTGGAAGATCTTGTTGAGATGGGGCAGGTCTTTTCCCATTTTGTAATGAAATAAATAAGGAAACATCAATGTTTATCATGAAACATGCAACTATTAATCATTAGGAAATTAAGAATTGTGTAATGTTGCAACTTGTGCTATGAGCCTCCAACAATGTCATTTTACGCTTTTAATCTGAGTCATTTACAGGAGGCTGTTGGGGGTGCTTTTCAGCAAAAAACAGTCTAATGCTTTGCTGCCCTGCAAGGTACACAGGTGTGACATAAATTCTCAGCCATATCTTTCTGGGTTGTGCCTTAACGTGGGAAAGAATACCTTCTGAGGAAACCTTCACATAATTCAGTAGAACCTCCTACTTTCATTGAAATAATGTAATTACAATTTGAAAATCCTCGTTGCTAAATTATCCTTGACAAACTATCAAAAAAAAAAAAAAAAAAGACAGAATGAAAGGACTTAGAGATTGCCCTCACAGACTTAATTTTGTGTATTTTTTGTGAATTAGCCTTGATTCGACATCACAATAAAATGTCTTGACTTTACACTATTTCAAGTGCTTTAAATAGCTCATGGAAAGCCTTGACAAGTGCATTATACTTCTTATGTACATATTACATTATGTACAGAATAAAATGCTATAAATGTCATCAGTAAACATTTTGCACTATGCACAGATGTTTTTGTCATTATAAAAGTTGTGTTACTAATTACATTTACACTTGGATACCAATTCAGTGAACTCTGTTTTAGAATAAGAGTTCTCAATTATGCAGGCAAAATAACATTCATGCTTCAGTGCAACTGAAAGGCTGTGGAGAAATGTAAAAAATACACAGGATTAACAGCAAAAATTATTTTACATATTTAAATTGATTTTACTGCAATAAATTAGACTGTTTTCTGATGGCTAATATCAAAGGGAATAGATAACCACAGTGATAAGCAATGGGACCTTAGTTAATGCTTTTTTTTCTCCTACTATCCCATAACACAGATGCCTTGTGGAGCATCAGTTGTTCATAAACACTGATTTTTAAATTATTTTTTATTTTAATTACTAAAGAAATAGTAAGTTTCTGAAATTTGCAGATAATGAGCAAACTACATTCTTTTTAGTGACCCTCTCTGCATACATTTTGGGTGAGACTGAAAAGCAAAGTGCTTTTGAAATTTTAAGTATGTGTACAGCTTCCTCTGCTGTGTTACAATAATTCATAAAATTAGACATGTGCTTACATTCTCTAGTGACTTGGGCCTGCATGTTGCAATCTTCTCTGGTGAACAGCTTAAGGCTACAGAAAGTCATCAAAGAAATTACAAAATGAGCAGAATTTCTATTACTTTGATCATGGAATAACAGGAGAAACCAGAAAGAGAGCTGTAGCATTTATTTGAAATAATGGGAAGACAACCATAGATAATGTATGTTACATATTTATTACTAATGTTTTTCTCAGCTGTATCTATTTACATCTTAATTTTACAGGAACTTTTGTTATTCACAGGAACTGTAGGGGAAAAGATTTGTGTATCTCCACATTACCTCCTCAGATTTAAAAGCCAGGTATTCTTTAAAAACCAGCATTTCTTCCTTAGGCCTTTGTATGCAACTCCATCTTATAGAAAATATTTGCTATGTATTTGAAACTTTTAAAACCAGACAAATTCATTGCTTGTATTTATGATTTTTTATGAAATTTTAGTTTTATATATTGACTAAATATTGATTAAATATTTAAAAAGAAAATTTAAATATTGATTAGAAAAAACAAGACCAGATATTCAAGAGGGAAGGGTAGTGGATGGGAACCTTCAACATCACCCCCCACTCAACATAAATTGATTAAACTGGTTCTGCCACACAGGCACAGCAGGTTGATCTGACAGAAGGCTCATCAGATCTTCGGTAGGTCTAATGCTAGCTGGACCCAATGACACCTTTCTGTCCCCAGTGACACCTGGACCCTGCCCAAGGAAAGCGTCAGGAATACACAGTGGGGCAGTGAATCTGATGGAAACTTGTCCTTAGATCAGCTAGAGCAGTTTTAGAAGCAGAATCTCCAGTTATTACCATAGGTACTGGGGTGGTCCCAGCTCCCACCCACCAGCTCACTCACTCCTCCCCTCCCAAGGGCATGGCACAGGAAGGGGAAAACATAGGAATATCAGGAGCTAGAAAACTCATGTGAAACTCCACTTCTTCCCTCTATAATCCTGTCCTTGTCCCTTGCTGTCGCTATAGTTCACACTCAGTCCTTTCAGTGAGGCAGTTGTGGGATGAATGACAGAGTGGGATGGTAGTGTTGGGGTTGCCAAGAGGACACATGTTTCTCTCTGCCATTCCTTCCTCTTACTCTTCATCTGCTCCAGGTGTGCTGTCCACAGGTTACAGAAAGTACCTACTCCCAGAGGTGCCACCAGCTTGGCTGTGAGGCTCATCTGTGTCCTGCAATGGGCCCCTTGGAGTCAGCTTGAATGGTCTGGAACTGGCTGTGTTTGACATGGGGCAGCTGTGGCCTCTCCTCACAGATGCTAATGTTCTGCTGCTCAGAATATAAGCTTCAGACATTATAGGTGCAGAAAAAGCATCAGTATTTCAGCACTTCCTGATCTACGAAAAAGGCCAAAGTGCTTCAGAAAGGTAAATTCTTGATTCATTTGCTGATTCAAAGTGTGTGGGATTAATCATAATGTCCACTTTCCGAAACAGATTTAACGTTTAGTGTGTTGTAGATTATATATTTCATGCGGATAAGGTTTTTATGGTTTCTTAAGAGTGACTCACACAAGGAGGTTTTTTTCACCTTCAGCCAGCTTTGTCAGGCATTGTGTCTGACTTGTAAGGCTTCTCTGCCCATGCTCCTTGTCTTCTCTTGGACTTCAGCGACACTTCAGTCTTTCTCACTTCGGTGAGAAAGTAAAGACACAGCTGTGGGAGGTGTAGAAAAGACTGATTTGCAGCCACTAATGTTACAGTCCTATGAGGGAGCCCAAATTGCATAAACATGTATTTTTGACATTATAAGAATCAATAACTACTGAAGGATATAAATGTGAAAATAATTGGTGTTCTATCAGCTCTACCATTGATTATTAATCTGATAAATAATTGTTCTATGTGGTCTGGGAATGTAATATGATGAAAATGTTGAATAGAGACGTGGGAGAGGTGGTGTCATATCGCAGATGCTTTTGATGACAATGAGTGCTGAGTAATATTTGTCACTTATGGAAGTGACTCTTGTAAATGTAAAACATACAATAATAGAATCAAAGAATAGTCAGAGTTGGAAAGGACCTTAAGATCATCCAGTTCCAGCCCTCCTGCTGTGGGCAGGGACAACTCACACTGAACCATGTTACCCAAGGCTATGTCCAGCCTGGCCTTGAACACCACAAGGGATGGAGCATTCACAACTTCCCTGGGAAACACATTCCAGTGCCTCACCACCCTTATGTTAAAGAATTTCTTCCTCATATCCAATCTAAACTTACCCTGTCTAAGTTTGAACCCATTACTCCTTGTCCTATCACTACAGCTTCTAAGGAAGAGTCCCTCCCCAGCATCCCTACAGCTCCCCTTTCAGATATTGGAAGGCTGCTATGAGGTCTCCACTCAGACATCTCTTCTCCAGGCTGAACAACCCCAACTTTCTCATCCTATCTTCATACAGGAGGTGCTCCAGTTCCCTGATCATCCTCATGGCCCTCCTCTGGATTTGTTCCAACAGTTGCATGTCTTTTTTATGATGAGAACACCAGAACTGCATCCAATACTCCAAGTGAGGTCTCATGAGAGCAGAGTAGAGGGGCAGGATTACCTCCTTTGACCTGCTGGTCACACTCCTTTTGATGTAGTCCAAGATGCGGTTGGCTTTCTGGGCTGAAAGTGCACACTGCAAGCTCATGTTAAGTTTCTCATTGACCAACACCTCCTCTGCAGGGCTGCTCTGAATCTCTTCTCTGCCCAACCTGTAGCTCAGACTGAGATTGCTCCAACCCAGTTGAGGAACCTGCACTTGTCATGGTTAAACTTCATAGGGTTGGCATCAGCCCACCTTACAAGCGTGTCGGGGTCCTTCTGGATGGCATTCCTTCCATCCAGCTTATCGTCCGAATTACCCAGCTTGGTGTCATTGGCAAACTTGCTGAGGGCACACTCAATCCCACTGTCCATGTCACCAACAAAGATGTTGAACAGCACAGAACCCTGAGGGACACCACTTGTTACTTGTCTCCACCTGGACATTTACCTGCTTTGTTTTTCAAAGAAACCAAAAATGTTGAACAGCACCAATCCCTGAGGGACACCACTCATTACTGGTCTCCAGCTGGACACTGAGCCATTGACCACAACTCTTTGCATGCAGCCATCCAGCCAGTTCTTTATCCATCGAGTGGTCCACCTATGAAATTGATGTCTCTCCAATTTAAAGACAAGGATGTCATGTGGAACAGTGTCAAACGATTTGCACAAGTCCAGGTAGATGACATCAACTGCTCTACCCTGTCTATCAGTTCCACAGCCCCATCATAGAAGGCCACCAAATAGGTCAGGCAGGATTTCCCCTTAGTGAAGCCATGCTGGCTGTCACCAAGCACATTGGTTTTTTTCATGTGCCTGAGCATGTCTTCCAGAAGAATCTGCTCCAAGATTTTGGCAGGCACAGAGGTGAGGCTGACTGCTCTGTAGTTCCCTGGCTCGTCCATTTTCCCCTTCTTAAAACTGGGGGTTATATTTCCCTTTTTCCAGTGATCCGGAACTTGACCTGACTGGCATGATTTTTCCAATATGATGGCCAATGGCTCAGCAACTTCATTTGCCAGCTCCTGCGTCTGCCTTCTAAGACTTGGGTGGTGTGGTCAGAGCGTTTGCCGGGAAAGACTGAGGGAAAGAAGTCTTTAAGAACCTCAGCCTTTTCCAAATCCAGGGTTGCCAGTTCTGATAACTTCTGGAGAGGGCTCACATTGTCCCTAGCCTTTCTTTTATTTGCAATGTACCTATAGAATCCCTTCCTGTTATCTTTCACATCCCTAGCCAAGTTTAATTCTAAGTGGGCCTTAGCTTTCCTAGCCTGGTCCCTAGCTTCCCAGACAACATCCCTGTATTCTTCCCAGGCCGCCTGTCCTTGCTTCCTCCTTTTATAAGCCTCTTTTTTCCTTTGAATTTTCCTCAGCAGGTTCTTATCCATCCAAGGAGGTCTCCTGGCCCTCCTGCTGCACTTTCTTCCAGTTGGCATGCAATACTCCTGAGCATGCAGTAGGTGATCCTTGAATATCAACCAACAGCCTTGAGCCCCCCTGCCCTCTAGGGCTATATTCCATGGAACCTTAGTAAGCAGGTTGCTGAAGAAGCCAAAGTCTGCTCTCTTGAAGTCCAGAGCAGTGAGCTTGCTGCACGCTCTTCTCACTGTCCTGAGGATCTCGAATTCAACCATCTCATTATCACTGCAACCAAAGGTGCCCTGGAGCATCACATTTCCCACCAGCCCTTCCCTGTTGGTGAGCACAAGGTCAAGCACGGCACCTCTCCTTGTCGGCTCCTCTATTACCTGCAGAAGGAAGTTTTCTTCCATGCAATCGAGGAACTTCCTGGATTGCTTGTGCCGAGCTGTACCATCCCTCCAACAGATATCAGGGTGGTTGAAGTCCCCCATGAGAACAAGGGCCTGTGAGCGTGAGGCTGTTCCTATCTGTCTATAGAGCGCTTCATCCACAGAGTCCTCTTGGTTAGGCTGTCTGCAACAGATCCTCACAATAATGTCTCCCATCGCTGTTCTCCCTTTAACCCTGACCCACAAACTCTTTATTGACTGCTCACCTGTCCCCAGGCAGAGTTCCATACCCTCCAGCCTATTCCTAACATAAATAGCAACTCTCCCTCCCCACCTGCCAGGCCTGTATTTTCTAAAGAGCCTGTAACCTTCCATTCCAGCACTTCAGTCATAGGAGTGATCCCACCATGTTTCTGTGATGCCTATTGTTTCACCCTGTAGATGTGTACACATCTCTAATTCCTCTGTTTGTTCCTCATGTTACGGGCATTTGTATAGAGGCAATATACACTCATGAAAAAAAATAACTCTGAAAAACTGAGGTTCATTTGAGTTTCTCAGTGCAAGTTGATAGTGTGTTGCTCTCTAGGTTTTAACACGTTGTTACTTAATCCATACAATGCCTACCTTGTGACATTGACCCTGTAAACACCTTGCCTGGCCTGGAGTATCTGCTGATTCCCTTGGAGATCTGAAAGGCACCAAAGCTTCCTTTCATAAAGAAGGTTGGAAGATTTGACTTTGGCAATTAAGGAACAGCTTTTTGGTACAACTGTAGGGAAATCTGACGTCTTCATAAACAGTAGAATGCGAGCAATAAATCAACAAATATATTAATATATGTCACAGGCATGAGATGATATGTCACATGATGAGCTAATTTCATGCCTTATGTATAACCATAATTAGGTATGATTTATTAGAGGAGTTAAGCCCTTAACTCCTTCACTCTCCAGTAAAATATCATGCAGTGTCTGAAAGAAAGTGCCTGAGGTGTCGATGTTAAATGCCTACAGTAGCAGAAGTGTTCTCTTTGTTGGCTGTGTAGTGTGGACTGATTTGTAACTTCAGGCTTTGGCTTCAGTTTTAAGATAATGTAAAACTAAGTAGAAAGAGCTGAAAGTGATACAAGGATATAAGAAAACCACAATTGCCTGGGTATTATCTTGAAAATGTTTAGGCTAAGGAAATAGAAAGAAATTACTCATAAACAAAAAAAAAAGGGGGACACAAAAAGTGAGAAACATCAAAGAAGAAATATAAACTGGGACATCGAAAGTGGCTCACCTGGGAAAGTAAGTTTGACTGCAGGTAACACAATAAATATATCTATTTTCCCTTTCAGAATTGCAGGTTTATAGCAACCAGGAATGTACTAAATGAGTAGTTCTGCTCTGAGGTGAAATCCTTTTCACTTTCTGAATTCGTGTGTATTTGAAGGTTCCTATTTGCAGATGCTCTGAAATCTTGACTATTTGGTTCTACAAAAGGTAACTAAGGTTGAATTTCTTCCCTAGTGTGCTGTCCATCTGTTAATGATTTCTAAGGTAGAATTATCTGGTGATTACTTACCTTGAGGTACAATTCTGTGTCTTATTTGTAACACATATTATTAGTTGTTACTTCACTGTGTCATGCGTTTAAAATTTTACATGAGGTACTTTTAGAATGTTTTCTCTGAGGCTCTCCTTGAAGTCTCTTGGATCTGAACTCATGTCAGGATATCAACAATGAACAGTCAGGTTTTGGTGGATTTAGATAACTCCTTGTCTGAATTACTCAACCACCATCTACATATATGACCTAGCACTCATGCTGACTAAATACAGAATCAATCTGTGGGTGTTGTCATCGTGGCTCAGAATCACTGTTGATATCTGGGTATAGATCAGGAAGCCTATTGTATTTAAATCTTGAATTATTCATACACTTTATTTGCAGCAAGACTCAGAAATGTCTGCAGCTCACAAAGCAGAAACGACAGTCCCAACTCCCCAACACAACAGCTTGTGGCTTTTTTCTGTTTCTAGCTTTCCAGGTGTCTGTTTGTATTAAATTAGATATTTTTTGCTTTTAGTGAAGTGCATGTCATGTTTTGTAAATTTCTGAAGGTAAAAATGCCAAGAAAAGTACTTAAAACCTTGTCACAAATTAAATGGCATTTTCAGAAACAACCATTACTGAAAATTCGGGATGTAAAAGTAAGATGGTAAGTCTGTTGTCAGCTGTTTACTATTGAGAAATTTATACAAAAGGATATCTAGCCTGATGAAAGACAGCAGCAAGGCTGAGTGAAGGAAAAGCACAGAATATATATGTGTATTAACATTTTTTCAGTAGAAAGGATTTAGAATCATAGAATCATAGAATAGTTAGGGTTGGAAAGGACATGAAGAACACCAAGTTGCAACCCCCCTGCCATGGGCAGGGACACCTCACACTAAACCATGCCACCCAATACTCTGTTCAACCCAGGCTTGAATACCACCAGGGATGGAGCATTCACAACTTCCCTGGGAAACACATTCCAGTGCCTCACCACCCTTACGTTAAAGAACTTCTTCCTCATATCCAATCTAAACTTCCCCTGTTTAAGTTTGAACCTGTTACCCCTTGTCCTATCACTA
>JAOEHY010005309.1:10000-42351 GCA_025447955.1 Psilopsiagon aurifrons | reverse complement strand
GGCCAGGTTGGACACAGGGGCTTGGAGCAACTGCTCCAGTGGAAGGTGTCCCTGCCCGTGGCAGGGGTTGGAGCTGAGTGAGCTTTAAGATCCCTTCAACCCAAACCAGGCTGGGATCCTGATTCAGAGGGTGTTTGGCTCTGCTCAGGGATGGGAAGGGAGCACTCACAGCTGGTGGGCACTGCAGTTGTAGAACTTGAACTCCGTGCTGACAAACATCCTCCCGGTCTCCCGTGACTTCAGCTGCAGCACCACGCCGAACCAGTCTGGGGATGCAAACCAGAGCCCATCAGTCCTGCCAGCAGTAAGGAGGGAAGCAACAGCAGACACAGAGGCACCCACTCCCCGCCTGCCAGTGTGCTCAGCCATCCGCTCCTGGGGTAGAAGATGCAAGTCAGGTTGCTTTCATCTCCCTGCTCCCCCCGTGGTGAGTCTGCAGCAGTTCTCCAGGCTGGGGGCTGAGCATCCTCCCAGGATCCTGCCCTCGAGCACCCCAGGGTGCTTGGCTGGCTGTCCCCAGCAATGCCTCCAAACTCAATCGGGCTTGGCGGCAAAATGTATTGGAGACACAGGGTCTAAGCACTGCGCTGGGTCACCATCAAAATGATTGTGGAATCTCATCCTGTTCCCTAAAGGATTCTGTCTCCAGTATAAAACCACTGAGAAGCAGCCCAAGACTTGAATAAGAGACAATGCTGGAAATGAGGGTGTTAGTGAAGCTCTTAGCACTGAGTTAATTAAGAGCAGCTCTTCTACACTAGCACTACTACCATGGCAGCCCTCAGCCCCGGTGTTCACCAAGTCTCTGGCTCCATATAATGCCTTAGAAACAGAAAGATATCAGCAGGGAAACACAGTTGACACCTGGAAGGATGTCAAGGAGAAAATGAGTTTTAAGCAAGTAGCGTTTTGGTTATGGGAAGAGAGAATATGACAGCAGTGACATTAATGAAGAAACAACCCAAAAGATCAGGGCCAAAAAATAGAAACTGCATCCACCCACTCGTGGGTGCTGAGCCAGGCCCAGGGGAGGGCTCCCCTATTCCAGATCCACCCGGAGAGGCACGGCTGCGGCACAGCCTTTGTGTTACTGTCCAGAAGTCAGTGACTCACCTTGATCCACGGGTATGGCAGGAACATCTTTTGCTGCTGGTGAAACACACACCACTCGGCTGCCCGAAACCTGCCCCTCCACCTCTGTCAGGTTTCCAAAGAGGCAGGTGACCCCAGCTGACAGGTCCGGAGCATCGCTCACCAGCAGGCTGAGCTGCAGGCAGGGAGAGGAGCAGCAAAAGGGAGACAAAACACAGCCAGGAACCTGTTAGCAGGCAGAGCTGCCCCAGTTGCCTTTGTATTTTCAGCATCTGCTGCTTTCCCATTCAGTACTGATCCCCCTAAACGACCCGTCCACCCACAGGAGCTGGCCAGCTGCCCTTCATGGGAAGCAGAGGAGGAAGCAAGCCAAGGATGAAGGCTCTTTACCGATACAAACCCCCCTTGCTGAGCCTGGGGGTTCTGCAGTTCAGGAGAGGTGGCAAATGCAGATTTCTGTCCCCCTGGTTGCTCTACAGAAACATTGCCACCCTCAATACCCATGTCAGGAACCTGCGACAGCAGCAGCACCACGTTGCCCTCTCACACATGAGAGAGCACTGACTGCCCCACAACAGCCTTCTGCATGCACAGGAGATCCAGCCCTGCCTGAGGGCCATCAGAAGCATGGCCCCACTGACCCCATCACGAATAGGGACAGTCCCCATGAAAAACCAGTGTGTGAAGGGCTGAGTGGCCTCCCAGCATCCCACACCATCCATCACCGGGTGCCGGCGGGGAGCAGGCAGGGGCTGCCGCAGGACCAGCTGCCATGGGGCACTGGGAGGCTCTGAGAGCAGCAGCTGGGATGCTTCATTGAGCCAGGCCTGAGCACAGCTCACAGATGAGCTTTTGGGGAAACAAAGCCTTTCCTTTCAACAGCTCATGAAACCAGACCAAGAGAAATGCGAGCTGAGGCCTAAGGGGAAGGGGAATTTGTTTCTTCCCTGGCTCGGGTGACCCCTTTCTCCCCTCACAGCCCCTCTGCGAGCCTGACTTCATGAGAAAACATTTGTGCTGATGGGAAGGGAGAAAAGGTTGGAGAATGGACTGCTCATTATGAGCCTCTTGCCAACGAGATACCCCTGGGCAGTAGCACCTACCGGGAGGCTGTGCTCAGAGACGGAGATGCTGCTGGGCTGCACGGTGATGGTCATGCACTGTCTGATGCTGCCTGCAAATCGGTACGGCTCGTCTGCTCGCTCGCAACTATCCCTCGGGGAGCACCTGCCACACAGGAGCGCACATCAGAGCACTGCAAGATGTCAAACAGCACGAGGTGCTACAGCTGAGATGAGCCCAAAGGGAGGGCAGAGCCAGGGGAAGGGGGGGGTGTCAGCATGACCGGGGTGTTGCTCTGCACCGGGACCAGGTATCAGGTTAGGAACAAAGGGTGCTGGAAAATACACAGTGATCAGAGGAAAGACAGACCACGAGGATCTCATGAGCTATTCCCAGTCCTGCCAGCACTGGAGTGCAATCCAGAGCTGCTGAACCCCACGTGTGTCACTGGTGCAGGGTGAGCCAGACATCCTGCCACTGCTCGCTGCCCCTGCAAGCCACAAATTCATCACCTGCACAGAAAATAGACCATAAAGCAATAAAAGGCAGTAACAAGATGATGCCCCCATTCCAATTAAAACAAAACCACATCATTCACTGATCACCTCATGGAGTTGAGGAGTGTGGCAGGGCCAGGAGTGGGACCTCCTGGCTGCTGCTGGCTGAGCTTTGGCTGGTTTTCACACCTTCCCAGCTCTCTCCCATCAGGAATGCAAGCTTTGGAGCATGGCAAAGTGACCAGGACTTCTCCTAGCACACCCTGTGGAGCCGTGCTCCAGGATGGCTCAATATCCCCCTTTCTTTTTATCACAGGTATCCTTAGAACGGACATTAAGCTGCTTCAAGCAGATGGAGGAGCCGCCACCAGAAAACCATGGAAGAAGCAGTGCTTCAAAGCAGGTAACAGGGACCGCAGTGCAGCACTGGCAGCCCCCCATGATGTTCTGGTTTATGTCTATTATTTTATTATGTATATATATATAAATTATGCATATTTGGGGAAAATCCTTTTATGCCATCACCCTTCCCAGGCACAGATGACATACTGGCCTTTTGGTAGGAACGGCCTCAACAAGCTATCAGCACACTTCATCCCTTTTCACTCCTTGCTCATCTTGGATCCTATTTCAAATGGTGGCACAAAGCTCAGAGGACTGAGATGCTGTCACCAGCTACACAGGCCACCAGCAAGTTGCCTTCTGACAGTTACCTCTGTGTATGTGTCACCTGAATTAAGGAGGTGCTGCTGTCAAACTCCTGGTTTTCCTGGATCCCTGGTGAGCAGCTCGGTTGTCCCACCCATACACATCAGCAGGAACATGCTATGCCTACACAGAGGCTGAGTTTGCCAGGCACATCTAGCTTTGGCCAGCTTACAAGTGCCTGGCAAAATGAGGGCTCCCCACTCTGGAACACTGGACCATCACCTTCCCCAGGAGGCGTTTTGATTATGGAAAGTGGACCTTACACTTTCCCATTCCAAAGCACCTTGCGATCCCTGCTGTTCCCACCCTCTCGCCTTGTTCCTTTTCTTTTTGGAGCATAATGGAGCTAAATATGAACGCTGCCGAAGGAAGAATTATTGAGGTTTAAGTGAATCTGTAAGATAGCTTTTAAGTGAGCTCTTGACTGGAGCCTTTATCTCACTGACTTGCTGGAACGGCTCTTTTTTATCATACTATTTATGGCAACAGCCCTAACAGAGATAAATAAGTCTGTAGGCAATAACACACTTGTAGAGAGCAGCACATGGAAGTCCTGCAGGTTCCAAACCCCTCTGGGCTGAAGCAACTCTTTAACAATCTTCTTGAGGCCTTTGCTTGCTCCCAAAGAGCACTGTTTGTAGAAGAGGAGCAAAGGATCCCACTCTCACATGCAGAGGATGAACTGGGATGGCAGCAAGCCCCTGGCTGGGAGAACACAGTGGAGGTACTGGGCACGGACATTGGGCTGCTCAGTGCTGGCACTGCTGCTCTGCAGGAGGACAAGCACCTACCCCTGCCTGCTTAGTGATGTGGCTTAGTGGTGGCCTTGGCAGTCCTGGGGTGAAGGTTGGATTTGATGATCCAATTTTAGGTTGGCCTTTCCCAACCTGTTTGATTCTATGATTCTAACATGTTAGCACCTTCTCAAATGTTCTGCACCCAGAGAGCCCATTCATGAGCATCACAGCTCTCACTAACCCTAAATTCGAAGTGTCCACGTGTGTGCAAGCACCCCTCTGTGCACCAGAGCCTTAAGCCCTGACTCAGGCCTCTAAGAAACAATACTACACAAAAAGTACACTAACAAAGCTTGATGTAATTTTGGATAATGAAAGCTTACACCAGGACAACTCAGATCCTTTTACTTTTCCTTTATCATTCCTGGTGGGGTGGAAGGAGGACATGCTGCCTGATGGAATGGGCCATCTATCCCTGTTCAGGCATCCAACACATCACTGAAAACTGACTTCTTTCCTGGCTCCCTGCTAGCTCAGTACCTGCACATCCACACTCTCAGCTAAGACTCTGGCAAGGGCAAATGTGGATGCCAAGTGCCTTACGGGCTGGCCTGGCCTGCTCCTAAGCAGGGTGCAGCTCTTGGATGGATGCCCCAAGATCAGCATCTTGGGTACCCCCAGCCCAAGGAGCAAAACCCCACAACAAGCAGTGGGAAGAAACACGTGCATTTCAACCTCCAGCTGTCACAGTGCTGGTTTCACCATGCCCACACGTGCTGGTGTTTACCAGGCACCCTCTTGCTCTTTCAAGCTCAAAATCACCTCCTATTCTGCCCCTCACCCTTTTACCAGCCCTCAGAAACCACAGCACGAGCATCACACACCCTGACCCACAACCCTTCCACTGAGCAGCTGGTCCATCTGGAAGCAGGGACATGGAGGAATTAGAGAAGAGAGATGACAAATTCAATACAAACACTCCAGTGCCTGAGACCTCCATACAAACTATGACAGAGGCTTCAGGAACAGCAAGAGAAACTCAATTATTTACAGCTTCAGACACAAGCTAAAAGATGATGCTTGCTCCAAACAGGCCAGGGAAGTGCAGATGCTTGAAGGGAGTGTTGAGAAATGCCATCAGGGAAGAAACCCTTGTTGGGAATAGGCTAGTGCTGAAATGTCATGGCCAAAAGGGCAGAGGAAATGACACTCTTCTCTCCTCTTGACATTGAGAGTTTTCTCTCTGCAAAATGAAGATAACAACCTTTACCTGCTTCCCAGGTGGTTTATGAAGATTCAGTTCATTAGCATTAGGAAAGCACTCAGTGATCCTTGTAGAGGAGCTGCTGCAGGAGGCTGAGGAACAACTCCAAACACCCACAGGTCCTAATGCGGCCATCCCCTCCTGTTGCACAACTGCCCTAACCGCTGGAAAGGCACATGGGATGGATACCCCGAGGGAAGAGTCAAAGGCATGGGAACCAGCAGGAATGGAAATCACTTCCTTCTGACAAAGCCACTGTGACAGGAAAGCTTTTGGACATGACTGCAGATACGGTGGCTTCGCTATAGGGCTGGAGAGGCTCTCATTGAAAGGGGAAAAGCAAAGGAATAATGCTGCCACGGCTCTCCTGCATCTCCCCGAGCGTGGCCACGACTCTTTGCAAACCAGGCAAAGCCACGGGGAGGCAGTTTGCAACCCAAAGCCCACAGGTCCCAAATCCAGGCCGGATTTGCGGAGGAGCCTGTCATTCCCTGCTCCCCCCTCCAGCACCTGCTCCTCAGGCAAGTGGCCAAGTGCTGCTGTGGGGGCCCTGAACTCTGCCTCCACCGATTTCCATGCATTTAATGGGGCTGCTCTGCAAGCTGGCATGCGGCCGGAGGGATTTCTATTCCCCTCCTCGAGGCTTTCCCTTCCTCTCTCAATCTCCCTCTGCCTGCTGGTCCCCTTCCGCCTTAGGAAGTGATGGGTATTATGGCAGGGGAGAGAAAGGAAGGACACAGACACCTCCTGAATGCAGAGAGCATTTCCTGGAGCTCCCCTGAAATAAAACGCACCAAACCAACCCTTAGCCCTTTGTGCCTGTTGATGCGTGCGAGGGGCTGCCAGCTTCCAGCCCTGCGCTGCCGGCTCTGTCCCATTGGGAACAGCTGGAGCACAGACCCCCCGACCCTCCCTTGCACAATAGAACTATCTCTTCCTGATATACTTAATAGGACTTGGGTGCTCTGCTGTGTTCCCGTGCCGCAACCTCTCCCAAACCACAGTCCTAATCATGTAATCGAGCCTACTATTGCCTTTACTAATTCCCTGTTCACTGGGATGGACTTGCTTGGGCAAGAGAAGTACGCAAAACACAAGGTCTTCACTCCCACCAGTTTAAACTCTGCTTTCCCATTGCATCCACAGCACCCTATACATTCCTGAAGCAGGAATTTGTTTTCCTTTACCTCTTTCACAGCAGCCCAGGGCATTCAATGGCATTCACGCAGCAACGCAGCGAACGTCCAGGGAAGGGAAGAATGAATTTAAGGAACTTCAACCTAACATTGAGTGGAAGGTGCTTGGTGGCTTTGAAAGCTGCTTTTCCCATCACCACCACCACCGGCAGCTGAAATGAACTGGACAAGGCTGGACTTACATGTGGTGGAGCGTGCACCAGCCGCAGTGCGGGTCTCCTGAGCTCAGGCATTCCCCACAGGTCGTGTACTGCTCACAGGACTCCACAGGCACCCGGGACACCTGCAAAGGAAGCAAACACACAGCTCAGGGCCCCTTCTCCTTCTTGTGGCTTTATAGACCAGGTTGGATGGGGCTTTGAGCAACGTGGTCTACTGGAAGGTGTCCCTAGGAAGGAACCAGGTGAGCTTTAAGATCCCTTCCAACCCAAACCATTCTGTGATTCTCTGATTCTAAGTAACACAACAGTGACTCACAAACTTAAACCAGTTTGTTCCAACATCCATGCAGGATTCAGCCAAGAGCAGGAAACACTGGGGATGGAGCCATGAAGCCCCTGCATCGCTTGGGTGCTGTGAATCACAGAGCCCCAGCTCCCTCCCGGCGCCAGCTCACCAAGAGCCTTCCCGACCTCCCTGCCCGGAGACGCTCCCGCAATGGAAGCTGTGTCCTCTGCTCCCTGATTTACAGTCTGCTGTCTTACACGTGCCGCAGGGATGCTGCCTCAGGGAGGAAAGCTGTCAGTGAACAAAATCCTTTGGGATATTGCAAGTTGGAAGCTTATTCAGCTCATAACTTGCTCCTCTTTGGCCACCCTGAGTCCTTCCAGCACCAGCACGGACTTACACTTGTTTGGAACACATGCACCCCTCCAGCAAAACTCCCTCCAGGTTGCCTATCTCTCCCAGGTAAGAGATCCCAGAGCAGAAGAAAGAAGGAAGCCCATGAGGGGACATCAGCCCAGGTCACTGCTTCAAATCCCCTCTTGCACTTAATCACAACGCCCCCCCCCCCCCAACGTCCCTCTGTGATGCTGAGGTGTAGCATGGCCCTGACCCATTTATCAACACAGAAAATCCCAAAGGCTCCAAAATGACACCAAGCTTTAACCATGGGTCATTGCTTGACTCCAGTGAAGAAATGCCACTTTAACCTTTCCAACCCATCCCTTGCCACTTCCAGCGGGCATGCTATGATTGCACCTCCTGCTCTGATGCTGCGCTCCTTCGTTAACCCATTCCCACTTCAATCCATTTACATCCCTATTATCCAATGGTGTAAACAATCATTGCTCCGCACAGGCCCCAGGAGCAACTGCACTGGCTGGAAACAAAACCAACTGTGGGCACTGCACTCGCTCTGTCCGTCAAAACAGCACCCGGCTCCCAGCAGCTGGGGCGAGTGGGGTGAAAGGAGCAGTGTCTCACCAAACAACGGCCACTTTCATGCCAAGTGCTGTTGACACAGTGAGAACCCAGTTCCTCTCTAAAGATGACACCAATAGGGCTGCTATTCTTCTTGTTTCCTACTCGACAGCTTCTCCTAAAACAAGAATCGAGCATGGATGCGCAGGGCTGGGGTGGTTTGGTGCTGAGATGAAGTCAGGCACAGGGCTCAGCTCAGAGATGCGAAGAGAAAAGCAGCCCTGGAGCACATAGAAGCTGTGGCTAAAGACCTCAAAGCACTTCACAGACACAGTGGGAGCAAACCCACCGGCCTGGCACCAGGATCAATCTCCTTGGGGTGTCTTCCAAACCGAACGAGCATCCCATGGCAGCTGTGGTGGCTCTGAGCCATGGGAGACACCGACCAAGGCAGGATGCATCAGGGGAAGTCACTGGGTTCCCACTCAAATCTGCCCAGCATGTTGAGCTGTCTTGGTGGGGTGACTCTCATTCACACCAGAGCTGAGGGCATCCCCGAAATCATTGGGCATTGCTGATCCCCCACCTCTTCCCCACCACGTGAGAACAGGATCTGTCCCTGCGATTTATATGCAGCTCAGGGACTTGTTTCATGTTTGTGAGGAGCTGGATGCTCTCGCAGCACTCTATAAATAACAGAGAATTTGAATTATATGAATAACCATTCATTACGGATGATTTTATGTTAGGCATTTGGGTTCTTTTTCTGCACAGGAACTGTGGCTTCTGCACATGGTAACTCTTTCAAAATGACACAGACATTCTGAACAATGCCTGGAATGGCAGTTTCTAACCCAAAAGGGACCATATGATCCTTTCTTTATGATGCCTGCAAAATGCAAGGCAGAGAACTTCACCCCTCCAGCTCTTTGCAGGAGTCGGTGCCTGGTGCCTGGTGCAAAGGGTACCTGGTGCCTGATACCGGGGCAAAGGCATCACCTCAGCTGGGGGATCTGCTCTGACCAAGAACAGTCACAGGATTCCTCTTGGTCAGCAATGCTGTAGCCCTGGCTCCTTAGATATCTCCTGTGGTCCTGGCTGGAGGAAGGTCTAAGGCTTTGGAGGAGAATAAACCATCTGCTTTTCTCTAATACAGCCATGACTTTGAAATTCACCCTTTATGAAAATTCATGCTTGAAACCCCGCACTGCTCCAATATCCAGATCAACATTTAAATGAAGAAGTTCAAAACCACAATGAACAGAAGGTACTGAAGTGTTTGCATGCATGAGAAAGATTTGGGGGGTTGCAGTATCTGCCCTGCTCCGCAGTACCAACGAATCATCCACCCCCCTTCCCATCCATGATCCACATCTTGAAAATAGTCCAACCCTCTAACAAACATGTTTCATTTTAACAGGAGAACAAGACAAATCCCATTAAGAGTAGGCTATAGCCATATCTTATCCCATACCTATCACGGCCACAGAAGACTGAAAGCTCTATTTCCTTCAGAGACAGTAAAGAAGTAAAGCTCAGATGTGCTTATTCTTCCTGACGGCAGGCTGGAAAGCTTTACATATTTTTAAGCTGTTCTCTGCCAGCTTAACTATCATTATGAGACCAAAGCATTTGTGTGTGTGACAAGGAACATCAATGCCTGTAGGTGGAAAGAGAAACAGCACGGATCAGGGTGGAGGACACAGACTCCCAAGTCCAAGAGCTTCCGCCCATATTCCCTTCAGCCACAGCCATCAAGGAGAAGACGAGAGGGGAAAGGCAAAGGAGCAGCTGATAAGGAAGGAAATAGTAACAAAATGAGACAAAAAAGCAGTGAAAGGAAAACCAGAAGGAAATACAGAAGACAGCAGAGGGACTGCTGATAATTTCTGGTGTGGCTGCTGCCATAAACGCAGTTGCTTGCATAGAATCATCACATGGTTTGGGATGGAAGGGACCTTAGAGCTCATCCAGTCCCAATCCCTGCCGTGGGCAGGGACGCCTTCCACTAGAGCAGCTTGCTCCAAGCCCCATCCTACCCTGCCCATGAGCTCTGCAGGGTTGGCTCCATGCACCCACGGCTCTCAAAGGCAGAGAGCAGGAAAAGAGCAGATGCAGCCGCCAAGTACCCACTCAGTAACCCCAAATCACGGCCACCCTGGGTCCCAGCCAGCCACAAGCACTGCTGGCATCCTCATCCCAGCATCCCGGTCCCGGCGGGCACCAGCACCTCGCAGCTATGCATAACCAATGTGACTCCCATCTGTCACAGCCTGGTCTGTTTGCTGTCTCCTCGCCAGCCCCTGGGGCAGCTCTATGTGAAGCAGGATAGTTTATTGGGAAAGGGCTTTGGGTTTCAGGGTTTAGTTTTTAAATGCAAAGTCTTTTCTTTGTTTATATTGGAGAGGAAGGTCAAGGGAATGCTCCTGGCACTCACAGCAAACATCTGAGAAGGTTTATCAGCACTTCAGGAGTGTATTCCCCACCCCAGATGAAGCCCC
The DNA here is from genome assembly GCA_025447955.1 of Psilopsiagon aurifrons. Taxonomy (NCBI): domain Eukaryota; kingdom Metazoa; phylum Chordata; class Aves; order Psittaciformes; family Psittacidae; genus Psilopsiagon; species Psilopsiagon aurifrons. The sequence continues at coordinate 31,929 of JAOEHY010005309.1, read as the reverse complement.
AGGAAAGCTGTTGCCTGCACTGATGAACTCCTCCACGATCTCCTGTGGTACCCAGAGCAGAGCTCCTGACCCCAGCTCCCATCCTTGCATCTGATGAGTACTTGCAGACCTCACACTCATACTTGAGCTTCTGAAGGTGAATGATGGGTTTGGATGTCTGAGATTTCTGCTCCAGCTACCGGAAGCATGAGGTGAGAGGTTCTGAAGCCACACAGAGGCATGCAGGAATGTTCCATGCAGCTTCAAACCCTGCACCTCCTCACCTCGGAGGTGGACCCTGCAGAGCCTGGAGATGCCTGCAGAGCCACAGTACCTCTGCTGAAGCAGGCAGCAGGTCATTCTGGGGATGAGGCAGAGTGACAGGAGCTCCACATCACTATGGTCACAGCAAATGCAAAGTGATAACGCAATTCAGCAGAGCTGAGAAGCATCTGCTTGAAGGACAAGAGCCAAGAAAACAACGCTCCAGGGGAATTTCCTTACTCCTGAGGGCAGAACTCTCCTCCCTGCAGCCCGATTGCTACTTCGCCCTTCTATCCACACCGACACAAACCTGCTTCTCAATAACCAAGTGATAAAGTCTCAGTGCTGCTTTCCTCGACTGCCTGACCCATAACATCAGCAAAAAACAGACCCAAAAAATCAATACACCCTCTCCAAACCACATGAATCCACACTTTGCCAGCCCCAGAGGAACTAAAAGTGCAAGAATCCAGGTCCAAACAAATAAACACCTAAAATAAACACACGAAGCCAAGTTTCCATAGCTCATGCTTGCTACCAGTGCAGGGCTCTGACCTCCACAGCTGAGGACAGCTCTAGGGCAGCCCATGGCCACGGCCCACTGCCCACAGACCCCTCAGGGGGCTGGAGTTCAACCAGAAAATCTATTTTTAATGACTTTGGGGAGTGCAGGAGAGATGCCAAGTAGTGCAGTGTAATTAAAGCTATCTATCACTCAATGAGCAGGAGCCCAAAGTTGATGAACTTCCCAATGAGATTTTATTCTTCATTCATGAGAAACCCACCAGGTTTTGCTGCCGTGGGAAGCATGGAGACATGTGGGAAGGAGAAGGAGGACTCATCAGTTCCAGCCGTTAACGTGTCAGGGCGGCAGAGCTGGGGGAAATGAAGTCAAACTTTCTCAGAAGCTTCTGACAGTCTTCTCCCACTGTTTCTCCTCCCCGTGTCTCCATGCACAACTGTTCAAGTCTAGCGTCAAGTCATAGAATCATGGAATAGTTTGGGTTGGAAGAAACCTTAAAGCTCATCCAGTTCCTTCCCAGGGACACCTTCCGCTAAAGCAGCTTGCTCCAAGCCCCGTCCAACCTGGCCTTGAACACTGCCAGGTATGGGGCATGAAGTCCTTCTGTGGCACTGCTTCTGCCAAGGAGAAATCCAGCGTGCAGGGCTGTGGAGCACTTGTTGCTCTGCTGAGCAAGACCTGTGGGTCCAACACGGCCCATAATGTATGAGAAATCCTGCCTGGAAAACATCTGTTCTTGACTGGAGCAGATCCAGTGGAGATCTCGGACACGCTGAGGCTGATGCCAGCAGCAAGCATGGAACCCCACGGGATGCAGCCAGCGCGTTGCGTGGGGCAGAAGCCAGGACACAGGGGAAGAAGGCAAAGGGATGGGGGGTGTTGAGGAGCATCCCCAAAGCACTGTCAAGCCCCGGAAGGCAGGAATATCTGCTCCAGCCATCAATCCCTGGCACAGATGAAGGTGTGCACCCGTAGCAGTGGGTGAGGGGAGTTCTGACAGGCCCCGGCTCTCCTCTCCCACGCTGCTCAGCAGAGGAAGGATTAGGAGAGCTGCCGAGCGGCTGTCAGAACCACATCAACGCCTGGAACTTTTGGCAGAAAAGCAGCGAGTGGGAGAGGACTCCGAGACAATGTTTCCATGACTACAAAGGGGTTATTTAATTACAGCGCTGCAGATGCGTGCGGAGAAAGCCCCTTCAACTCTGATCCACGCAACCCTTCCAATGAGTTTGCCTTTACCTCTGTAAGAACTTCATCAGCATCTTATGAGGACAAGGTGTGTTGGAGCACAGACCTGATAGCTTTCCTAGTGTCACAACACCTTCTCCAAGCAAACCTGGCTCCTTGGCTCCAAGTACAGCTCCTGAGGGAGGTGATGAAAGGAAAGGCAGGCTCCTCTGAGAAGCAAGGAAGGAGTAAAAAAGCAGCACATGCCCCAAAGTAAGGTTTGAGCAAGCTGTAAAATCATCCTCAAGCCAGAGCTTCTTCCACCCAACCCAGCATGACTTGGGCTTGAAGCAGACTCACGTTCTGGCACACAGGCTCCTACAGATAAATGCTTTCCCATGGTTTACCATGACTCAAGTTAGTCCTTGCATCAGTATGGAACATCTGAGTGAGATTTGTTGGAATAACAAAGCGCCAGGCAGAGATCCCACCCCCACTCCCAGAGCAGCGCAGTGCCTTGTAAACCTGAAGGAGAAGAAATGGGTTTTCATCTCAGACATGGTCTGTTCAACCCAGCAGCTCCTCCTCTGCCCTTGCCAACAATAATGTTGCCTCCTGGTCTGGATGTCGCAGACTAGTATCAAGTCATAGATTCATGGAATAGTTTGGGTTGGAATGGATCTTAAAGCTCACCCAGTTCCAACTGCCTGCCATGGGCAGGGACACCTTCCCCACATCCCAAACTGATTCTCCCTCCTGCTTCCCATGGACCACCTGCATATGGGAAGCAAGAGGCTGGGAATGAACAGCAGGAAGACCTTTTGCACATACAACATCAGGAAGTGATTCTTCCTTCTCCAGTGTAGAATTCAAAGCCCTGGCTGAAGGATTTACACACGCTTCTGGAATCAGCAAATACAGCAAAACTTATGGATTGAATAATTAGGTCAAACCCGACCACAGAGGTGCAGCCCCATGCTCACTCCTGCTCCCCTACAGTGCTGCACCCCACACTGCTCCTGTCCTGCGTGGTGCAAATGGGATCCTCAGCACACCATTCGTCTCACCTGAGACACTAAACTGCTCTGGTCTCCTGCAGAACTGACTCGCAGAGACTCAACTTGACAAGGAAAAGGGGCAATGTGATAAATGTGCATGAGCACTAATAATGGGGAATGAGATGCTAAAGGTCTCCACCAGGAAAACGAGGTTATGCTGCAACACATCCACGCGTTTCCTTCCCTGGAAAACCACCGTGCCTCAGGGGAGCTGCAGTTTTGCTCTTGATTGCAAAATAAATGTCTAAATGAGTTTCTGGAGATGAGGCTCTCTCCGGGCGCGCTGCCTGGACATGCTCCACAGAAGCTCCTTGGGCTTGCTCTGCATTTCAGGATGAGGAGCTGATGCGTCCGCAGCGGCTGCGTGGCACATCCCATCATCCCTGCAGGGCAACATCACTTCTGCCATCAGAAGTGGCTTCTTGCTGCGCTGGCATCATCTTCTAACCAACAGCACCCTGCCACAGCCCCTCCGCAGCCAACAAGCAGTGCCCTTTGCAGCACTGATTAGTCCAGGCCTCAGGGGAACTAATTACTAAGGATAAAACAGGAGCAGCTTTCCAAAATTCCTGGGCTCAGGTGGGGATCAGTCCAACACAATAAACTTTCATCTCGCATCAGTTCCTGGCCTCTGCGCTCAGTGCTTTGCCTTGCTGCCATGTAACTCACTGCACACTCCCTGCAGTCACTTAAAAGTTTTAAGAGAAGCTTAGAAAAATTAATTAAGGTGAATAATTGCCAAATGCCTGATTCTTTCCCTCTCTGTTTTGCAAAGGAAGTGGCAAAAAATAGAATTCGTCAGAATTCCGGAGTTCTAAGCAATGTAATTAGGTGTTCAACCAACACTTGCAATTGGGCTGTGCTTATTAAAATTACTGTTTTAGTCAGAGCATTGCCAGAGAGTCATTAGCAACACAATGGTTCGATTCCCAGGGACTCTAATTAGACTTGGACGCCTCACAGCGCTGGGATACCCGGGATGCCCGGCTCTGATGCCCATTCCACACTACAGGTGATGCCTGGCAGCACCACTAAGACCCAGACAAGGCTTCCCTGGTGCTCCCCAGCCCTAGGAGGAAGAGTTGGGCCAGGGGATGGAGCCCCAGCATCAGGCAACAGCAAGAGGTTCTGGATGGAGCTCTGACTTGGTGCTTGCTTAAGTCTGCAGCACGGATACAAGCACCACAGCGGTGGGTACCAGCTGCATGGATGCATCCTGCTCCACCTTGAAATCAAAGACCGTGCTGTTCAGTTTGCCCCAGCACAGATGTTCTGGGGGTCAACATTGCCATGTACATCAGCACATCCCAGCCTTGGTGTTAAGAAACACCGAAGGAGTGAAAGTGGGGATACATTGGAAGAAGCATTTATAAACAACAGCCCTGCTCGAAGCAGCTTCTTAATATGGGTTTAGAAATGATGGAGGCTTCAGAGGAGGTGGCAATGCACTCTCTGTGTCAGAGAAGGGAGCTCCATGCTCTGAAACACAGACATCCAGATCTGTTATGAAAGACCTAAATCTTAGTGGTGTGTATCACAGGAAAGCTCAGTGCCTGCTGCTTGCAATTGCCTTCAGCCGTCTGTTTTTCCTCTCTCCCCATAAAAACCACATGCCAGACAGCAGAGGCCCCTTCCCCCAAGCTGCTAGCCTAGAACTCATGAATTCAGTTAAGTTGTTAAAAAGGACTGTGGCAGGCTAAGATAAAACAGGGGAGTTTAAAATGACAAACAGACTCCTAAATGGGATTAGAGTCTTAATGAAAACAGTAATGAATGAATGAGGCAACCAAATATTACCCATTAATATTAGACAGATAGCTTAGATCCCTAGGCACTGCGTTAAAAAATGACATGACATTACTTCAATTACTCTGCATTGATAAATAACAAGGCCATATTTACTGTTAAAACACATTTCCTCCACCCTCCCCCAAGCTTGCTTTGGTTTCTGCCTCCCAGGAGGGAGAGCAGACCATTGAGAGGCTAAAATACTGCTGGAAGCTTCCATAGCTCCCCTGCTCTCTGCAGGAGACCTGGGCTAGCCAGCATCCACTGCACATGGATTCCAGGGCACCTGCTCCAGAGCACCAGTCCCATTAGTCCCAATTACTCCCATCAACTACTTCAGCCTTTGCATTTCTATGCAAGAGCCAAAGCAATCAGCGCCGATTCACTTAAACCCCAATGTCACAGCATCCTTCCCTCTCTCTCCACCTTCACTTGCTGCTGGATACAGCTGCTCAGCATCCTCCTTTCCACATGGGGAAAGTGAGATTAACCTGATCAGAGGCCTCTTCTGATGAAGAGATCATACACAGATAATTCCTGGGTGCTTGGTGGCATTTACATGCTAATGATGAAAGGCACTCTGGTAAAGGTAATGTCAACAAGAATCCCTTGTCCTTGCATCCCAGCCTTCAGTCCAACCATCTGTTCTCTGGGTTCAGGAAAGCCCTGGAGAACAGGTTGCTGCTAGGGAAGCTGCAAAACATCCTTTCCAGCTCTGCTGCCTTGGCTTGTGAACCTTCATGCCTGGATGAAGTCTTCTCTATGTGACCAAGGATGCCTCTCAGTAGATGCTGTGCTCAGAGGTGGATGGCCAGCCTAGCTGACAGGGTAACCAGAGCACAACTGTAAGCATGCCAGTGTTAGTGTGTCAAATCACTGATGCTGTGCTGCTACGGGATCTTAAATATCTTTGCAAAGAAAACCCCACAGACCCAACCCAACCCTCATTTATATCAGAAACCGAGACAACCACCAAATATCTCATTTCAGAGGTACCAGAGGAGCAACCTGCAGAAAAAGCAGAGTGGATCGCTACCAGACCACGAAGGGAGTATGGAGGATTCCTTAAGTGTGGGAATGGGGGGCAGGAGGGCTGAGGGCTGTGTGTACCATGCAGATATAAATTAACTCTCCAGAAAGGCAACAAACCCCAGCCTCTGTGCTTTCCCACCCTGAAACAAGGGGTAAAGCAGGAGAGTGAAGAGGGAGGAATGCACAGAGCTCTTCCCACAGCTTGGGGGATGGATGACCTTTCCAATACTGTACCTGTATAAATCTTATTTAATGAAATCATTAAAGAAAAAAAAAAAGGAATAAATGAAGGTTAAATCATTCCCTGCAGCAGATTTACATTGGAAACAAAGTCTGTTCAGCCTGCGGTTGGTTTACACAACAGGCCTTTAACATTCCTTTCCTAACTACTAGGGTGACTCCTGACCAGCTAACCACAAGATGAGTGATAGGAGCCCACGAAGCCAAAGGCAACTTGCCAAGGCAGAGGCAAAAGAAACAGCCCCGGTCTGGGGTTTACTTTAAACACACAATTAGGGGTTTCACCGGGTCACAAGTCACAACACGGTGGTTTTCACCCATCAAACCTTCCCCACAACATTCCCCTCCGTTGGGACACGACTTCATTTTCAGTGCCACCAGCAAGTCAGCACTTTAAACACCCACTTCCCCTCCCTTTGCGAGCTGCAGAGCAAACACCACTGCCTGCGGCTTGGAAGTGCCCCTGGGAGACTGGGAAAACTAATCCAGAGCCTCCCATTATCTGAAAAAGAAAAGCTGGAATGGATTTTGTAGCCAGAGAAGGTCGGACAAAGAGTTTAGCTTTCATCTTTACCTGCTTTTCCTTGGGCTGCTGTTTTGATGTATGGGAGAAGGGGAATCCAAATGCAGCACAGGGGCTATGGCACTGCTTTTCTAAAAGGCAGAGGTGATATAAGCTCAGAGTGTATACATAAACCTCAGAATTGCTGCATTAACACTCCCAGCACTGCAATGCCAAGTCACTTGTCCCCAGAAGCCGTATCAGCTCCTGCTGTAAACAGTTACTTTGACATCAGCTTCTCACTGTCTGGATCCAGCACCTCAAAACGGTGGCATTTGGGGCAAATAATGCCATGAAACTCTTTCTGCTTCATCAGAGCCTGAGGAACTTCTGCATAGATTTCCATAAATATCCCCGGCGTCGGTACAGCACCAGACCCAACAGACTGCGAGGGGGATCCTGCAGCCTGCTGCTGAGTCTACCTACAGATCGGCTCCGGGAAAGCTGGAGGGCTGAAAGGGCTCGGAACCCACAGGATAAACAGGCTAACATGACAATTGGTAGCCCCCAGATTCTGGTGAGGCTGCAGATGAGGGGGAAATCCCTCCCAGCTATCAAAAGAGGCAACTGATTGCCCCAGGAGGCTGGAAGTAGATGGCCCTGAACAGACTTGCAGAGATCAGTTCATTAAGGCCAACTCGGGACTGCCGAAAATCCCAGTGAGGATGCACCCGGAGAACCACAGAATCAACCAGGTTGGCAAAGACCTTGAAGACCCTCAAGTCCAATCATTCCCAGCACTGCCAAGGCCACCACTGACCCATGGCACTGAGGGTCTTGTCTACATGGTGTGAACACTTGCAGGGACAGTGACTCCAGCGCTGCCCTGGGCAGCCTGTTCCAATGCTGAGCATCCTTTGGGGCAGGAATTGGTCCTAACACCCATCAGAAGGACTAGTGGCTACGTGACCCACTTTCTGTCTCCTGCTCTAGCAGGGTATGGGGCAGAGGGAGCTACCACAGTGGTTCTTACTACCACATGAAAAAGATGAGTCTACCAATGCTTCTAGCATTATGCTCTTCAGCTGCAAACCTCTCATGGGAGGTGAATCCCCACCTGGATAAGGTGGAAAAAGATCTTGCCTCCCATCAGCTGCCTTCCTGCTGGAAGCCTGCACTGGAGCTGCTGCTCCAAGGGCATTTCTCTGCAGGGTAGCTGGCAAGGGACAGGGTTAATAGGCCCACTCCATGTGTGACCTCTCTTCCCTCTCTCCAAGAGCTTCTAATTACCAGGCGCAAGGAAAAGGGGCAGCCAGCAAGCAGCCAGACCCCATCACTCACGCCAGCCCTCGCTGATGCGATCGATCACAGCCCACCGGCAGCAGGAAAGGCTTCACCACCGGGTAGGGGCTGATGTCTCCAGGAAAGGCAGCTTCTCCCATCCCACCCGCACATGGAGCGAGCTAATCACAGCCGAAGCCGCCCTGGGAAAAGCAGGAGCATCAGCAGGTCCCTTCCTCCAAAAAGGAGAGCAGCTGGGGGGGGGCATGAATAAATAATGCTGCTAATGAAGAGATGCCCGCGCAGCCCCGGTGCGGTGCAGGAGGCAGAGCAATGACTCTATTTCTGATGCACCGGCAGGCTGACAATTGGCAAATGAACCTCTGCAGTTATGTGTTTCCCCTCTTTATTCTTTCCTCATAAAACTGGCAGGAACAGGGGTAGGGAAGGGATGCTGGCGGCAGCTGTGTTCAGTATGAAAAATGAGCAGCATATGTATGGGAGGCAGCTGGAGCCCAGCGATGGACCTCACCGCTCGCTCCCTGCCACACTGGTTATTTCCCTTTCTCCAGAGGGGCCCTGTGCTTAACCCTTGCCTTGCTCCATCGCTGCATGTACCATGCTGGAGCAAACCAAAGCCAAGGACCTGGGCTGCACCTGATGGTCCCCAGCACATTGTGTCCTGAATGGCAGCGCGTTCCCTGCGTTTCTGGCATGCCCAGGGGCTTTAAGAGAAGTCGTAGCCCTTCTGGAATGGGCAGCATGTGTACACACCAAACAATAGAGCACAGCTGCTCCCAGAAGCAGATGAAATCTAATCCTCAGTTTAAGGATGAGAGCAGCGGAATGGGGCACAGCACGAGGGCTGCAGCCTTGGCTTGAGAACCACGGCTGCTCCCTGGCTGCCCCAAGGAAGCTGCTGCTCTTCCTACAAAGCCCGTTCAGATGAAGGTCTCTGCACATCACTTTCTAGCAGCACAGACACAGCTCTGCAGCAACTCGCCCCAGAATGTGTGGGGACCACGTCCTGATGCCACCTCCTCTCTTCCGCACACCACGGAGGCAGAGCTGGAGTTCCCTCTGCCCTACAGCATCTCCCCATGCCCTGGCCATTTGCCACCCCTGGCACGCACAGGGACACGGAGGCCACGTTTTGTTTACCCTCGCTGCTCAGAAGGAAGCCCCGGGCTGCACGGGGGACGTGTCCCACCACCCACCTTGAAAGGGGCTTCACGTGGCCAACTGGCCGTGGCACAGCAGGGTGGGCAGCCCCGCATCTGCCCGCTGCGAACAGACCCGCGGGCTGTGCTCCGCCACAACGCGGCTTTGTTCCCCGCGCTGGCACGTCCGAGGGTGTCAATGACACTGAAAAGCTTTGACTGGTCCTTTCTGTTTGTTTTCTTGGCACACGCGAGGATCATTTCAATGGCCCAACCTCGGCTCTGCCCCCTGCACTTCGCGTGTGACTGACATGGTTATTCAACAGCAGCTCTGCCCAGGGAACGGCTGAGCAGAAAATGAGTTTCCAGCTCCTTCAGCTCCTATGATACCCACCCAGCAATCTGCTGCTTTCAGAGTATTCAAATGGTTTGTGTTGGAAGGGACCTTAAACCTCATTCAATTCCAAGCCCCTGCCACGGGCAAGGACACCTTCCACTGGAGCAGTTGCTCCAAGCCCCTGTGTCCAACCTGGCCTTGAACACTGAAGGGATGGGACAGCCACTGCTCCTCTGGGCACCCTGTGCCAGTGCCTCAGCATCCTCACAGGGAAGAGCTTCTGCCTAAGAGCTCATCTCCATCTCCCCTCTGGCAGTTAAAGCCATTGCCCTTGTCCTGTCCTTACAGGTCCTTGTCCAAAGCCCCTCTCCAGGTTTCCTGTAGCCCCTTTAGGCACTGGAGCTGCTCTAAGTTCTTCTGTTAAGGAGCCTTCTCTTGTCCAGGCTGAACCAGCCCAGCTCTCTCAGCCTGGCTGCAGAGCAGAGGTATTTGGTATTGTTCCTTGGATATCGAGAGAAGGATTGTGCTCTAAAATAATCACAGCTTGCATTGAATATCTCCCAGAACATCTTGTATTCTGGCTGTCTTCTCCCTGCTTGTTGTACTCCAGAAGTCTGTGATCCTCATATCCTACAAAAAAAAAAAGGGAGGGAAAACCCCCAAATGATGTGGGAACCTAAGCCTCCACATTTTCCTTTAGCACAGACAAGGTTTCAGAAATTTACAGTGTCCTCATTGGGCTTCCGACATAGTAGAGGGTAAAAGATTTCAAAGGCAGTTTTAATGAAAGAGAAATTCTGAAAGAAAGAACACAGACAGAAGTGACATTATAGTTCTGCTAAATTTTACATTTAAACTAAGAGGCTAATCATAATTTATTCTGTCAAAGAAATGACCTATAAGTAGACAAAATATGACTTGATGATTAAAGACTTTAAGAAATGTTCTCTGTAGTTATGTCAGTACTGCATGTTTCTGTATACGTAATCTAAAGGAGTGTTTGAAATTTCTCCTAATTATGTTTGGAACCTGGACCATAATGTCCTTGGGGAAATATTTAGTGCATTGCAGTGATGTGGCAGCTTCCCTTCACTGCCACTTCTGATGGAACATCTGAGTTAAAGTACTTTTCTAAAGACTTTCAGCTCTGGCTACCAGTCTGGGATGGGCAAGGGAGGGCTTCTCACAGGTGACTGGGAATGATGCACATCGATGCCTGGTGAAGACCAGGAGGCTCCCATCAACAGAGGCTTTGTTTCTATTGCTCAAAAAAGCCATTCCACAAAGAAGCACACGGGGATTTCTTTGTTTTTTCTATTTACAGTCTTGCTGGTTGGCAGATAAATTTTTGTGGTGGCCCCAGGACAGTAGAAAAGTGCATTTCTTAGAGCAGCATGGTTTGATACAAGTGCTGTCAGACCAGCATGGGTTCTGCTGTGCAGGCATGGGATGTTAGCACTCGACAACAGTGTCTGCAAAGCAGGAGGCACAATTTAGAGTATTTGTAGCTTAATCAAGACACATGATATTCAGGTACTCACAAGACTTTCCAGAAGTTGGAAGGTATCCTGGTTAGGGAGAGATAAACCAGGGAAAATTACCTCTTTGATCTACATAACAGTTCCTGCTTCTGCAGTGGCACATGAATTTGTTTGTTACATCCCAGACACCAAGAAAAGAAACTAAACTGTGTTTGTGGTGGAGAAATCTGGTTCAAACAAGAGAGGGATGTCAAAGGGAAAAATAAAGCAAATCCTTGTTTGGTGTATGTGTGAAAAGCTGAAAAGAATTAAACTTGTGTAATTACTTTAAATGATTTAGGTAGTTCAGATGTATTGCCTGAAAACAGATTCATCCAAATTCAGTATAAAATATTAAATTATTTTTTCCCTATAGTGATTGAAAGGGAAATGTTGAAAATTTTACTCTTTCCTTAACTAAAACGATTAAGAAGGGAATCATTTTGGTCCACTGCTGTTCTTGCAGGATGGACTAATAATTTTTTTAGTTTTTTCTTCTGTTTGTACAGAGATTAAGGACAAAGAGAAAGGTACTATGAGTGTAGGACCATTCTGAAGACAAAAAAAAAGAAAATATGCATGATCAAAAGACATTGAAAGTCACAAAAGAAGATTTCGAGCAAATTTGTTTAACTTCCTTGTCTTTATAGAACACGAGAACTAAGCTACATGAACTTCAGATTTTTGCTGTCCATATGCTTTCCACTGGAGTACTGAGCTGCTCCTGCTGATTTCCATAGAGGAGGAGGAGGAGGGTGTGAATGCTCAGCAGTCTGAACACATCAGAGAAGATTTTTAATGAGTGGATGGGACACTTGGACAGCTTGTGCTGGAGAAGGTCCTGCACAGTTTGGAGCATCTTTCATGTTTGTTTTGTGTTCTCCCACACCTTCGTCTGCAGGATCCCTGCCACAGTCCCAGTCTTCTCCCTGCTTCCCTGGGGCTGCATGACCAAAGCTGAGACTTTGCTGGGCACCTGTGTTGGGCTGAGCTCACCAGTGATGTCTGTGGTGGCCATGACACTAAAGGCTTCTGCCCTGTCCCTTAGCAAAGCCCTGCACAAAGCAGCTCTGCCGTTGCCCCTTGCCATGGGCTCAGGTCTCAGGCACTCTTTGAGTGAGGCAAAATATAAATGGTTAGCATACATATTTCAGGTAGAAATCCATTCAGGATTGGGAATTCTCAAGAAGGTCTTGATGAGGTACAACATCTGATAGCCATAGCATTTCCAGAAGCAAATTTCTCTTTAATCCAGAGAGTTGTAAGGCAAAAACACTTGTTAAAACCTGAGAGATTTGGGGTTTTACCCTTTGAACCTCTCCCCATTGCATTAGGGCATATGCTTTCACTCCATAAAGATGTAGCACCCAGGTACATCTGCCTCTGGCTCTGAGGATGCCCAAGCTTCTATCAGGTTCCAAAACCTTCAAGTGAAATTGCATGTCAAAGTGGTCTCCCGCACTGAGTCCTGGAGATGTATCCAGGAGGATCAGGTTTCTCTTGAGAAGGTTAACTTTGGCCTGCTCTGCAGGCACTGAATTTACTTTGAGTCTATTTTTCTTAGTTATCTGGATTTTTTCTTTTTGTCTGAAATAGTCGTTTATTCTCCAAAACTCAAAACCACAAACCCTGAATTCTCTCCCTACTCCTGTTTTGTGTCTCACAGTTGAAATATGTAAATAGCAGGTGTTCCAAAGAGAACATAATTGTTTTGCTATATGCCAGTGGATTTCTTCTGTTTATTGGTATCAATTTTTCAGCAGGTCCATTCCTGCAATTCTAAAACCAAAATCAACACTTAGGGCTCATTGCTCAAATAAAATAATTATTTTAATTTTTTCCATACATAATACATAAAAACGTTGCATAAATTTACATATCAAGAAGAATCTTGATCGCAAAAAAAAGATACCCATCTCCTTGTTATCATAAGATTGCTGTTGCTACAAAACCATGGGAGGTGCGTATGCAGAAGTTATGGTTGCCGAGCAACTATAACGGCACAATTTAATGCCTAAGTATTGCAGATTTAAAAAAGAAATACAAAAGAGCACTGGCAACATCAACAATCACCATGTTATTGCTCTTCCCCAGTAAAAGAATTATATCCTGTAATGAAAATTATTCAATATAAGGGCTGTGATATTGTATTAATTTTCTAAAATGTATTTGACTTGAATTTACTTCTCAGTTTCTTAGTACTCCCCAGGATCATTATAATATCATCACTGGAAGCCAACTATTTGAGCATTATAAAAAGATTTTGCAAAGAGGATGGAAAGCATTAAGGATTGCAAGTTATCTCCCATTTATATTGTTTCCAGATTTTAAAAGAAGGAAATCCAGCCTACGTTGCAGGAGGCGACTTGCCAGCAGAGGAAAATGGAACCCTGTATATCATGTTGGGCACTGTGGTGCTCTTGGGGACTTGGGTTTTGGAGACTTCTTCCTTCTGTTATGGACAGTATTTTGGGTACGGTATTCAGTGGTCTTTGTGCCTATGTGCACAGAGGGAGGGGAAACTCAGGCCAATTATAGGGCTCTCCTTTGCAGTTGAGATTCACCTGTCCAGTTGTACTGAACTGGGGCCACTCCTATGGGTGGGTTGTTTTTTTTAAGACTAAATCATTTTAAAATTGAATGAAATGAAATCAAATTATATATTTAATGTGTACAGCAGGGGAAAAGAAAACTTGAAAAATTAAGGCTCCAGCATCATGTAATAGAACTCTTCCATGGGAATTACTCAAGGAGGTTTGATTGAATCCTTATACCCTGGGCAAAATCCCTGTTTTCCTGGTAGGCAGAATGTGACCTGCAGTGATTTCACAGGGGGGGCTGGGTGGTCCCGGCATGAAAAGTCTCCTGCACCTCCATGAGATATACCTGTAATAGAGGGCTACCCCACTTTGGGGTAGAGGACAAGTCCAGAATGGTGCTGCCCCCATTGCATATCCCTCACTGAGAGATGTGTCAGAGCCTGGGTTTAAACAAGATGGAGATGAAAGGGAATTCTGTAATGTTAAGACAGCAAGTGTTCACTGAGTAAATTGTTTTATATATTACTCTGAGCTAAAACATTAGATATCTGTAGTTATTTAAACAGAGAAATTTGTGGTTTCCCAAATGAGAGGAACCTGTAAAAGGGATCAGAAAGTTTGCACTTAGTTTTGTTCCTGACTGTATCAATGCTCATTTATGTTGCATAAGTCTATAAACAGTTACCAATGTTTCAGCTAGTTCTTAATAAGGGTGGTAATTACTGCTGGCTAAATATTAGCCTAATGAAGCTCTTTATATCTGAAACTTCATCTCACTTATGCTTGCATCATTCAGTGTTCAGTGATCCCACAAAATTAATTTAGATTGTCAATAGCATCATGCTGTTCTCATACTGGTAATTTAGGTAACAGTATATATCCTTCCATAAGCAAGGAAAAGGAGAATTTGCACACATTGAGTGAGGCTGATGCCACATTTTTGCAGCAATCTGGGACCTGTTTGGCGTGTTTCACCTGTTGTTGTGAAAAGCTGGACAGACGTCACCATGTTTCCTTAACTCATAGAATATGATTGCATCTACAGGGATCTAACTTGATTTTGCATGCATCTCAAACCCTAGCAGCCTCAAAGTTTGGCCAGTTCTTGTTTCAGCACAAGTGCTAGCTCATATTTCTGCAGTCTGCCAAGACTGTCTACAAAATGAAAATACAAGAAGCTTTAAAACATATGGAACTGAGGCAGAGTATTTTTACCTTGGATTTATGTATTGAATATTACACATTGGGTAGAGAAATGAACTGGAGGACTTCTTCAGCATTACATTTGCATGAGTCTGTAGCATCTATCCTTGTTCTTAACCAAGGAAGAAAACTATTTTCCATTCCAGCAAGGCACCCTTGCTTGTGGCTCTTTAAGGAGAACCTTCCTTTTTTCTCCCCATTGTGGTATTCCGCTGCCTGGGGTTTCTTTTGGAGGACTTTTGCAGGGAGAGATGGTTGTCTTGGCTCTTGGGCATGAACCTAATGCAGCTCTGATCAGCTGATGCCCAAGGCTGGACTTCCAAAGGAGCTGATGAGGCATTAGCCCCAGCTGTTGTGTGTCTTTCTTGTCTGGGGTGCTGGCCAAGAGGCTGCAAGGTCGTTCTCCCATGAATGCATGGGACATCCCGGACATGCCATGAGATAATTGTGAAAACATGGGGGAAAATAACCCAAGCAAGAATCTCTATAGAAGGAAATTAGAGAAGGCAGCCGCGGCATTAGGAGAGTGTCAAGAATAAAGGACCCGAGATGATTGCACATTTCCTAAGTGGGAGTGTGATCATAAAGTGTCTGGGTTGTATTGATTGCATCATGGCAAATCCAAACCCCAGCTGTCTGAGATAGCTCTTGTCAGGTCTGTAAATATTTTCCAGGGGGTGGTTTTAAACCCCATATTGGTTTTAGACTATTAGATATTCACTTATAAGTGTGGAGGGCTGGGGTTGTTATTTTTCCTTTCTCATTTTTTTATTGCTGAACTATTTGGCTTCTCTGCTAGGGCCAACATAAGGGTTAATTAGGTAATTTTTATTTGGGTTGCAAATCCCCAGTGCCTAATCCTAATTATTCAGAATTAACACCTACTATAAAAAGTCTATTTCATAACTTTTTTTTTCTTTTCCTGGCTAGATTGCAAACACAGTTTTGCAAGAAAAATATGTTTCTAATAATATACTATCATTTTCATATTTTAGTACTACTTCTAAAAATCCAATTTTCATAAATGAAACATCATCTAAATATTTAATTGCAGAGAGCAGATATTTTGGAGCAGGTGTTCTAGGAGATGGTAGGTGTTCCTGACATGCTGGCAGCTGTTAGCTCTACATCTGCTTTACAACTGCAAGGCTGGGAGGTTTTGGAGCAGTAGTTGTTAGTAGTTATTAGTAGAGTTAGTAGTTGCTTGTTAGTTGTTAGTGGGGTTTGCAGGGGTGTGTGAGGCTCATGTGTGGGTCACTCCATGGTATTATACATGACCCTGCAGCCCTTTCTCAGCCAGGGCTCCTATTTGCATCACGATTAAAGATTGCCTTTTAGCATGATAAGTGCCCCACAAAATTAGTTCAGAATCAGGTTGTTCTGAAACATGATCTAATCACTTGCACATGGTTTGTGGTTTCTACAACAGCTTTTAGTTAACACAATGCAGTTTTCTTTCATTGTAGGCTTCTGGTTTGTGGGTATGCTTGTGTTTACTACTGATGAACTTCCTGAGGACCTGCATTTCAAAGCTGTTGACAATACCCGAGTTGGAACTGAGTCCTCCAGCAATGATGCTCAACCTTCAGCATCCCAGCCCAGCAGTGCTAGCTGCTGCAGAGGTCAGGCATATGTGTCCCTGCTCTGCTGTGTCTCACAGACCCAGGATGCCCGTTAGCCTCTTCATAGCCGTGGTTTAAAGCAGGGTGATCTGTGGGAAAGCAAATAGAATAAAACATACAAAATAATGCCTAAGACAGGTTGCCAGTATTGTGTGGAAAAACCACTTCACTGCTCAGGAAAAAGGTTTCCAATTCAGGAGAAGTCCTGGTAAGGATGGTTTCTGTTGGTAGTGCATTGCATAGAAAACAGCTACTTGCCAAATAAAGTTCAGGGCCAAATCCTTTGTTAATTCCCTGCAGATTTAAGCAGGCACATGAGACAAAAAGCTCTGCCTCTGAATAACCCCACCATGAACTTAGAAATGCAAGACATGCTAACTGATGTTCCTCCCCTTTATAGCTCTCATGGGGAGATGGACATACCTCCAAGTACCCTGGAGGCAGAGCACCAAGGACTGTCTGTGGCCTTCAGTTGTGTTAAGATGTTTGGCAGCTTCTGATGTCAGACTATGAACTCTGATCTGGGGGAATATTCCTGAATTTGTAAGCAGTGAGAGGTTAATAAAAATTCTTTGAGGTTGGATATATGCCTTCTATGCTGTAAAACATACTGGATGTTTGGCTAGCTTTTTTCTTTCTCTTTTTCCCTTCATAATTTTAATGGGAAAGTTTTTAAAAAGGTTGTTTATTGGTGAACCATGAAATCCTGCTTTAGTTAAGCCCACTATTAAAAATAAGTATATCAATATAGATTTTTGCTTTTAATGCTGAATATGGCTCAGGTTTCTCAGTACCAAGTTTAGGGTGGGTGGTGAAGCTACTGGATTTATTTTGCCTGCAACTTGCATGAATAAATATATATTTTCTTTAAATCTCATTTTCCTTGACTATGAAATGAATTTAAATGAACATATTAAATAAGCAGATTTGCCAAGTAGGATTTAGATTAGTTTCCAATATCTACAATAGATTTTTTTCCTTCAGCCCATCCTCTGATGC
The DNA here is from genome assembly GCA_025447955.1 of Psilopsiagon aurifrons. NCBI lineage: Eukaryota > Metazoa > Chordata > Aves > Psittaciformes > Psittacidae > Psilopsiagon > Psilopsiagon aurifrons. Next base: position 14,714 of record JAOEHY010005309.1, on the reverse strand, counting down.
CCCATCCCATTCCAATGGCAGTGCCTGGGTGCAGGCTGGGCTGGGGCTGTGCCTTTGGGGGCTGCTGCCGGCAGCACAGGGCAACTTTTGGCACTGGAAATTCAGAGGACCTCTTTCTTCTCCCTCTATTGCCAATGGCAAACTCCTCCAACTTTAAAACATTGCAGGAGAGCTGTTGTACCCCTTGTGGTGTCCCAGCCTGTCATGCTGGGGGAGATTTCTGGGGCTTTGGGTTTGGTTGGTTTTGGATAATCCCCAGCAGCTTCATGGTTTGCAGCAGACTCCTGAAATCTGGCAGGGAGGAAGCCTTCAGGCCAGAGAAGTGCCTTTTCTTGGTCCTACAAAGTGACTTTCAGGTTTAACAGAGCTATAAACTGTGTTTTAAAAAGCCTCATTTCCCTCCTCTGGCTCCTGGGTTGCAGGTGGGTTTTGGTAAAATGCCGAAAAAGTTGACCCTAACTGTGGCGCTGGACATTGGTAAGTCATGGGGTCCAGCATCACCCTAACACTTGCATTGTGCCCCAGTATTCCTGAACACCCCAGGTGCCTCCCAGGAGGGGAAGATTTACATCTTGCCATGAAAAGAAGGTGAGCAAGCATGAGACAGGGAAAAACAAAGACTAGGACCTGGGCTGAAGAAATTCATTCTTTTAGATAGCTCTGCCCAAGTTGATTTGGTTTATAGATTTCCTTAGAAACTAAACAAAACAGGAAATGACATAAAAATTATGTTAAGAGGAAGTTATTTAGTTTGCATAGGCAAGATCTGTATGTTAAGGAATGCCAGATTTACGGTTACACATGTCTGCAACCTTATTTCTGCTCCCACGAGTGTATGCATTACACTACAATCTTTAACTACATAATCACGTAATATTTTCCCATTGCCTCTCTTCTAATATTAGAGGTTGGATACATAAGTGGGAAGAATCAGGATTGCATGGGCAATTGTAAAAATGGCATTTTTTAACTTTCAAGCAATTGGCTTTGCAATTGAAATAACTTTCTTCAAATGTAATTTTTTCATATGTAATTATATATATCCAGTGCTGAATTCTAGAAAGCAGTGGGGATTACTGGCAAGCTTTTGGAAATTCCTTAATTTCCTTCTAGCAATGAACAGGAGAGGTGGCATTCTTTTCTGTAGATTTCCAATGAATTCATCCATTTTTTTAATAGCTCTGAATAAACATCAAAAAAAAAACCCTGGGTAGGAAATATTGCAAATAATTATTCTTGCTATTTTTCATCATCAAATGAGAAGTACATTGTTGGGGCGGTAAATTTAATGCTGAAGAAATCAGACTTTAATGAACATATGCTGACATGGCCTCACAATCTTGCTTCATCTCCCCTATTAACTTCCTAGCACCCAGGAAACCTTTGGCTCACTGCCTAAATAATGGAAGAGTAATTAGACTAGTAATTGAAGAATGCCAAGGCAAACTTCTAAGGAACTTATATTTTACAAGTACTCTGAAGCACGTTTCCCACACTGCCTGGCATGGTGGTTCCTGAGGAATCATTTTTTATGTTTTCAAGAAAAAATAGTGGATCAGGTAGTCACCGAAATAAACTTGATATTTGTCTTGTAAAATAGACAGAAATATACATATATATCCTTTAAAAGTCCTTGAGGGTAGTATGAGAAAATAATTTAGCCTGTCTCATGCTCTCCTCATATGTGTTGGCCAGCCCTGCTGTACCTTTTGAGTGGGGCTGGATACATAATCTAGGATGTTCAAATATCTCTCGAGTATCTGCAACCCACAGGACTGTAATGCTGGAATAACATATCTGACCTTGAATTTACTTTGTTTTTGCAATTTAATTCTAGATATTTAAGCTCTACAGCATTCTATTTTAATTAATGTAGGTGCTACACAGCTAGAGAAATACGTTGCACTAAAAGCTGAAATTCTCTATTCAAAGGAAATTCATAACTTAGCAGTGGTAGCTGCTTTCCAACTTTGATCTATCAAACAAAGTTTTGCTGCAGAACAAATTCCTCAGTGGGAATTTCCATATCAATTCAATGGTCATTATGTAATGGATGAAGAACTACTTCTTGCACTGTCAGTTCCCAGCCTGGGGGCTCATCCAGCTCTCTGTAATAGCAAAGTTGATGGAGGCATCTCTTGGTGTAGAACCAGTCAGGATATTTCCAGGTGAGATTTTAGGAGAGGATTTTCCCTCTTCCTTCTTGCTTCCCTACATCCAAGGACTATCTCCAAATATTCTGGAATATTTGTGTCATGTATATGCTCACCCTTTCCAGCTGACCATCAGACTTAATTGAGTGTTATTCCCACAATTTGTTCAATATCGTGTGATGCCAGATCAGGTTTACACTGTTTTGGTTTATATTCTTAAGTGTTTGCCTACAGCTCTGAAGTCCAGACTCTTACAGGCTGAGAGACAGTGACAGCCACAGATTCCCTATTTTGACCAGTCAATCACAGAACAAAAGCATGAGAAGAATGATTTTGAGGGAGCTTTGTGCAACAGAACCTCCACATTGCACAAATGCTAACATAAGGAGCCTTCATGTTTAAGGAGACACAGCTAGTGTTGCCTACTCTCCAGGAGAGATCAGCATAAGGTTTTTTCATAATGTCACTTCATCTTTCAATAATATTAAGATGTGGAACCATATTCCAAGTGTTTAGTGTCATGGGAAATGAAGCGGAATGTTGGTAATTTCTACAGCAGCAGAGTAAGGGGGTGGGGGGGTGATGACATTCCAACCAATTACTAGTTTCAGGTGGTACTTCTATATTTAAATTTCTTCCCAGTTACCTCAGCATAATTAATAGATGATACCACTTCATATTTCCAGGGAAATCCATACAGCTGTACCACATAACACTCCTTACTTTAATACGCTGTAAAAGTTCTCCTCCACACAATCTGTTCTGTTGTTGTAATTACGTATCTGCATCAGGAAATGCCACTCTTCACACCTGAGTTTACTGCTTGCTTGACAGACTCCCACAGCTTCCTTCTTCTGAGCACATTTCCATCGAAAATGCCTTGTGAAACCAGCAGCTTGTTCTCACAAAGGCCGGCTTGATATGTAATGAGGATGCTGATTTTAGATATGTTATTGAGGTCATATTTGTGTTATGATATAGGATATATTTTTGTCAGCTGTATGGATAATGGACTACATGTTAATGTAGTCCAAGGTGTGGAAGATCAATTTCTGTTCTGGTTTTGGTGCTCCATATATGTGCATGGAGCATTAGGGGCATGGAAATACTGTTAATGCTCTGACATTGATTAGAAACATACCTGTTTGTCACCACTGCAGTCAGGTCCATTACAGTAGATTTTTATTTAATACAGCGGCTAATGATCAATTTGTTTAGAATAAAACCACATGCACATTTGCATGCACTTATCTGCACAGCTGTAGTGTTTCTAAATGCTTAAAATCAGCCTTACTCTTTTCTCTTATGTTTTTTTTCACCAATTTTAATGTGACATGGATAAAGGAAATTGTGAGCTGATTCTTCTGATGGCCCAGACATGCACAGAGGCTGTGAAAGGTGTTTGTGCAGGAGGGTGCGATATAAAAGTGCTTCCATGAAGCCAGGCTATCTTTTGGCTGCTTGGTCTATGCATGCTGCTGGAACCTTTCCAGCTTGCTTCAGCCCCAGGAAATCACCAGGTTTTTGGTGAAGCCATGCTACTTCCTTTCTTCCCCATGATCACCAAAGGAGCTGTCCCAGCACTGTTACAACCCCATTGGCCAGGTTCTGCTGGAGTTTTGGTGCTACTTAGCACCAGTTTCACTGTGGGAAGGGTATTTGCTAGAGGCAAGAGCATTTTGTAACACAGTCAGGTATGATATCATCTTTGTCTGGGCACCAGAAGAGCTCAGAGCCTCGTGTGCATTCCTCGGGGGTATGCTGGATGCTCCCAGTGCACCCCATGTCTTGGTACCACCTGCCTGCACTAGCAGACGGAAAGGTGACTAACATCATGCTTAAAAAGAAATTCCCCTTCTATTATTAATGAGAGAGTCCCGATGGAGAAAAACATTGTCTTGATCTCTCTTTTAGACATATCTAAGGCTCTGATAATTGTGGTATCTGAATATCAGATTGTCTGGTTTTCCTCTTTCTGAAAACAGGAGATTTTTCTGTTGTATTTCCGTCCACCTATTGCCATCTTATTTTTCCCACTGCCCTGTGGCCCCTTTTGTGCTCCATGTTCTGCTGCATCCTTGCTTTGCCTTCCTTAAGGCCTCAAATTATTTTATACACAAAAGATGTTATGTCTTTATCGTTAGTTCTTCTTGGGTTTTTTCATCCTTTCTTTCTTTTCTGCTGCAGGCTTTCTGGTCTGTCTTCTTTTGATCTGGTCCTTTACCCTCAGAGCTGACATTTGGAACACTTTTTGAGGGTCTACCTTCTTCCGCATCTTTCTCCTTTCTCATTTCATCAAATACTTTCTTTTTTCCCCCTTTTTTTCTCCCAGAAAACCCTCTTTACACTTGTTTTTCCACCCTGTTCCCACCATGCCCAAAGCCTGTTCACTGTCTCAGAGTCCCAAGATTTGGGACAGGACCATTAGAACCACCAGCCAAAGATGCCACAAGGTTTGCTCAGCAAATTTGGCACTTGCCAAGGCTGGAAAGCTGTGGCCAAGCAAGAGAGCTGGTAGCTGGGGCCGTTGGGTGTCCCTGACACGGCTCCGACTCACACTG
>JAOEHY010005309.1:0-5000 GCA_025447955.1 Psilopsiagon aurifrons | reverse complement strand
TACACGATTTTGTGTGATTTATAGCTTGATGAAGTCTTATCTCCCCAGCCTACTGCCATAGGCTAATAGTCTGTAACAAAGCTCAGTCTCAAAAATGTCAAACATAATGAAAAAGGGAAAATCACAGCAGAGGAAGTTGGTGGTAGCGGTTCCTACGGGTCTCTGTCTCCGAGGGTGTACAAGCTCTTTTGGTTCATGTGCTAAACCAAGGCGAGCAGGACAATATTGCACTGCACCTTTGCTGGTGCTATTCCCTGCACTAGCATGAAGCCTTCCCTGCCACAGAGGTGCCCGTGAAGCATGTGAGGAGAGACGCTGCCCTCTGCCAACCCAAGGGAAACATTGCTGGCTTTCCTCTGGCTTATGACCAGCACAAGATGTCAGCTAGGCTGGACAGGGCTTGGAACAACCTGCTTAGTAGAAGGTGTTCCTGCCCATGGCAGGGGGTTGGAACTGAATGAGCTTTCAGGTCCCTTTCAACCCAAACCATCCCATGATTCTATAGCTGTGTTGCATTTGTTTGGTAAAGGCAATATTAAATATAAAGTTAGTTTATTAACTAAGGAACTTCATTAGATCCCAAAACGCTCTGCCTTTGGCATCTCCAACCAGGAAAGTTCCAGGTGTGAGAATACAGGGAACATCAACAGAATCTGGTGAATCTCATGAACTAAACGTGTTACTATTTGAAAGCCTGTAAACCACTGCACCCACTATAGACCAGCTATGTCCAGGTGCTGGGAACACTTTGTTTCTCAGACTGCAAATCCATAACATGGGTACAAATAGTGGCAGGAGAAGCTTGTCTTTCTTTTGTGAACTTTAATTTATTAATGCCTGAATAATGCTTTCAGGTCTGATGGAAAATGTTACATAATTATAATAAATAGATATTGACTTCAAAGAGTCTCTGTAGATCTGTGCTTTTTGATCCCATTCTAAAACTGTAATTATCACTATCCCATAGGCTTAAATATAAAACCATATGAGTGTAGATATTCATCTGTAATCTGTTGGTGTGTGGTTTTACTTTTTAGAGAGGAGGTGGTAGGATACAAACCCTCAAACAATAACAAGTGGAGATGGCTCTGTTTTTACTGAGAAATGGGGTTTTTCTGGGGTGAACTGGGGATCAGTTTTTAGTTGTGCTGGCCTCATGGTGGGACTGCTTGGAGGTGCTTGGGCTCAGCTGGGTCAGTGGGCACCCAGCTCCAGACTCTTGTCAGGCACATGCCTGATGCCCCAGCTTGTAATTAATGAATCATCAATGTCCTCATCTGGGACAATGTGGGTCAGGTGAAGGGTGATCCCACCAGATATTGGCCTATGCACCTTAGCTCAGTGGCAGATATCACAAAAATATCTGCAGGTCAGGGACTGTGTTTCCAACATTAATTTTTTCTTTTAAAATTTTACCTTTTATATTCTTATCAAGCAAAAGAGGCCAAACAGATTTTTCCCTCTACTCACTTTAATAAAATTGGCTTCCAAGCTGCAACATCGGATGCCAAAATTCAACCTGGAAATGCTGGCAGCCTCATCACTAGAGCGAAGCCAGGAATGGTGTTGCAATTATCAGTTGATCTTCTGTTTAAATACAACCCAGCATGTGAGCTGAATACAGACAGGTTATAAAAAAAACCTGTGAAAAAAAACCAACCAACCCCATAATTCCTTAACAATTCTAAAATGGACTCAAGTCATAACATACAAATTGTTTGCTCAACTAAAATGTGCTAAACCAAAACAAATTAAATGTAACAGAGAATACGATCGCAGGAGGGTGAAAGTCATTTCAACAAAAGTATAAAGAATCGGCATTTCCTTCTAGTCCTCTGCATGGCTTTGCTTACCCTAACAGATGAAAAATTGTGTAAAAAAGGAAGAAAGTGACATCAGAAATTGCAATCAGATGCTGATATACTCGAGAGCCACTTTGGGTGTCTTTTCCTTGCCACTTCCTCCAGCTCTGGAAATCCACAAGCGCTGTACAGCAGGTTTAGCTGGGACTCTGTGTGCTGAGGAGCTGTCCTGACAACTTCCACAACTTGAGCAGTATCTCCTAGATAGAGGTACATCTCTTTTCCATGGGAACAACCCCAAAACCCACTCCAAAGCAACTGGGGACTAAATCAGATTAACAGCCCATGGGGACCTGAAAAATGCTGCAAGGGGTTTTTTTAAAACCTGCTCGGAGTATGAACTAAAGCTAAGCTCTGTTATGGTTACCTATATCCAGATCTAGTTGAAGATGCCCATGCTCATTGCGAAGGGGTTGGACTAGGCAAGCTTTGAAGGTCCCTTCCAACCCAAACTATTCTATGGTTCTATATCTGCATTTTATATTTATGCAGCAATAGTGTCTCCTGGATTTTCCTTCTTCCCTGGGCAATGGAAAGGCAAAATAAATGCAGAAGCTTAAAACATGGAGATGTAAAACATCACCTTAATGGACAGGTGGCTAAGTGCTAATATTTTCCTGCTGAAGGCAGCCTGTACAGCCCAGGAGAGCAGCTTGTTGGGAATAGTAGATAGGGAGCCTGAATGAGAGCCATCTGAGATATCAGAGAAACATGATTTTGCAAGTCAGAGGAGGGGGAGAAGGGAAGTGTTTTTACAATACTTAATACACTTGCTTTCATGCCACTTTCAGACAAGATTTTGTTTAAGAAGGCCTGTCAGATAGCTCCCTGAACTGCGGTAAAAACTTCACTCTAATATTCCAGTACTAGCATCTGTTCTTTCTTAGGTTTCCCCCTAAATTTCTTTTTTTTTAACTTGAAAACAAACCCAAACAGTGCTAAACTATAACAAAATACCCAGCAGAGGATATGAGTGGTTACAAGTTTCCAGCTCCACTGGAAACATGCTGGTCTCCAAATTGTGCAAAGAGAATCCAACACTTCAAGCACAGCTTCATGCCAAGACATGTGTCCAAAAAAACCCAGATGCCTTCAGCGTTTTATTACATGCAGCGCTGAGCAGTTCAATGGCTCTGACTGCAGTAGCCAGGAATATTGGGAAATCACAGATGCAAACACATACACACGCAGAGAAATATGCAGTCCTGTGACTTTAGGACTGGTGAACAACGGGCTTGTTCCTCAGGGTAAGAACTGCTTCCAAGCTGGGATAAAGTGGAATAAAAACATATTGTTTCTTCACAGGCAAGTTCAGATCTGGTGAAACTTGATATAGTGAATACTTTTGGAACTAGATTAGGTATGTTTAATAGTACCTATAGAGTTCATACTCTCAGATTCAGTGTCAGAAGAAGGTGTAGAATGAAGTTTGAGCTGACCTGTAAGTAGACAGTTAAATATGCAGTTGCACACTGAGTTCATATCAAAAGAATTGCATGTGCCTACCAGTTCCCTACAACAGTCTAACAAATTAACGTTTCTTGCATCGGTGGCCAGAAAAGACTGAGACGCTGGTGGAGATCACATCAACTGTTGAACATCAATGTGAACTTTTACTTATTCTCAGTTACCTTATGTTTAGTTCAGATACAGTGAAAGAGATGTGACTTTACAATCATCACCATTTGCAGAATGTCTCAAATGCATGGAAGCTTACATGGATTTGTTATCAGGGACACCAAAATCTCTTGGACTATTTAAAAAAGGAATGTATAGAAAGTGGAAAGATCTAATTCAAAGGCTGCAGAGTTTTTTATCTCTGTCTCCAAAACTCAGACTAAAATCCACCAGTTGATATCCTGCTGGTTCTTGGCCAACTAGCTGAGAGTCAGCTAGGCTGCTGAGTTACCTCTTAACTGGAGCTTAGGACCAAAACCCTAAATGAGTCTTGGCCAGTAAACTGAAAATCCCTCAAAGCCAAATATTAGGAAGCAGAATCGCTTATTAATTTTCACTATAGCTATAGCTATTCCCAACAGCACCAGGTAGCATCCAGGTTTATGATCTGTTTCTGTCAATCGGGGCTTCCGTACAATCACCTTCCCATCTGGGGTTGTACAGGAAAAAGAGAAGGTAGCTCCGTTGGCATGGTGGTACTCCAGAAGCACATACAAAATCTCCCATTTGGGGTGTTTTGAATCCTGCTACAGTTACAGATCAGGTGGATGGCAGTTTTGTGTCTCTTGGCCCCGTGGCTGTATCATAAATTTAATTTTTAAATTAAAATTTAAATTTAATTAAAATTTTAAATTTTTAATACTACACATTCATGTATGAATTTTAGATTTCTTTTTCAAGAATTATTCCATCTATTTAAAATATAGAAAGGTATCAAAGGACTCGCCCCTGAGCCATGTTATGTTTCTTGGAGATATCAATAAGAAGAATAAATCTTTGCTGGATGTAAGTTGAGTTCATGGGAGAAATCAATATATTCAGGCCAGGTTGGATGGGGCTTGGAGCAATCTGCTCTAGTGGAAGGTTGGAACTGGATTAGCTTTAAGGTCCATTCCAACACAAACCAATCTGGGATTCTATTATTTTATGATATAAGTGTAGGCACTCTACTGGGTGAATCCTTGTGTCTGAAGGCACAATGTGAGGGGAAAAGTGCAGGCTGTTATAAGAAAAAATAAGCTCTGAGACCTGCTTTGGGATGTTCCTCCCCAGCTCTGAAACCACCTCCACATAAGACTGGCACAGTAGGAAGTGCAGTGACAGCACTGTTGTGTCTGGGGAAAGGGAAGATGATGAGCTCCTGGTAAGGCAGGAGCAGGGTACGAGATATGTGGGAATCTCATGAAGCTCTGGAGCCTCAGTGGCCACTCTTTCCTAATGTGCTGGCAGGGGTTGGAAGTTAACAGTGATTTTCCTTGCAATTTACCTTTTATTTTTCCCCTTTTTCTTTTGTTGTAAGCACAGTGCAATGTTTACACTTCATTCAGGAGGATGAGCAAAGCAATTCTGCATTTAACTGAAGTTAAATGAAGAACATCATTTTTATGAAGTTTAACCATGCCAAGTGCAAGGTCCTACACCTGGGTCGGAGCAATCCCAGGCACAGCTCCAGGTTGGGCA
>JAOEHY010005307.1:0-19303 GCA_025447955.1 Psilopsiagon aurifrons | reverse complement strand
GGTGGGGGAAGTGGGGAGGGGAAAGGAGGGGGACGGGAAAGGGAAAAAAAGATTGCCTGGGGCCCCACAAAGAGCCGGCATGCCAATGAGTGCCAGCTCCGTAAAAATAGCCCCAGCAGTCACATTTTATTACAACCAAATTATTGGACCTGGGTTAGAGGGAACTGGCACTGGGGAAGGCAAGAGAGGCAGCGGGAGGGAGAGAGGGAAAGGGTCAGGCATCATTTATTCTAAATATGTGAACTTTGAAAGCACCAAGAGGTACATCCGCTCTCCAATACGTTTGAGCGTCTGAAACCGGATGTGCACAGCCTCCCTCAGCACCAGCATGCTCTCCCACCCTGTGAAGCACCAGCGAAGCACATCCAGGGGTCTTCAGCCCTGCTGGATTTCACATAGCCCCTTCAGACCCGCGCCAGTTTGCGGCAGGGACACCCACTACAGGCGCCGGCACTGCCCTCTGAGGTGCTCGCATGAGGGAGCCCACTGCCTCCATCCTACCTTGAGCTGGGAAACAAGGTGGGGACAAGGCACTGACTTTCCCCCAGTTTCTGCAGCACCTTTCAGCCACCGCCAGTGCTCACAGGGCGGCTGAAAGCATTTCACAAGACAGTGTGGGATGGACGGAGTGGCCGCTGGAGTTTGGAGGCGCCTCCCATCCTGGTGACAGGGGGCGGCAAGGGGATGCTGCAGACGCTGGCACAGGGGGGAGGTGGAGCAGGAGCTGCTCCCAGACACACCCCAAGGGCAGCAGCAGTGGGAGACCCCCACTACTGCTTCTCCTGGCGTCTGGTCACCTCCTTGCGAGCCCCCCTGCCCTGAAAGCACTTGCTCAGTGAGCGTTTCCCAAGCAGGAACAAGCCACACAGGGATTCGCTTTGTCACCCTCACAGCCACACTTCCTGGTACACAAATGGCAGCAGTGAGATGTGATGAAACAGGCCCAGTATTCCCCTCAGAGAAAGCTCCTCACAGGAGACCTGAGCAGGAAAAAAAGATGTTGGGAACAAATTAAGGACTTTGGAGAAAGCCCTCTGCACCTGCATGCACTCGACTTCCAGATGCTCTCAAACCAAAGCAACCCAAAACAAATTTTCCACCACCGCACCCCTGCCCCAGCTGACCTGTCCAACAGCGGTATTTTTGGTTGCATTTCTTGCAAGAATAGTCCCGAGCGCCCAGAGCAGAGGCCATGCTGGGAGAGGCGATGCTCTCCTCAGGACAGACACACTCTTGCAGTGATTTCTTGAGCCAGCCGGCTGCTCAGGCTGGCAGAGCAGCACCGCAAAGCTTGGCAGGGGCACAGGCTCGCTAAATGCGTTGCCTCCCAGTGCTCCAGAGGAAACTGGGTCAAGATCTTCTAAACACAGCAGCTCGATGCTCGCCTCTCAATCACAGCAAGCAGTATCCCAGCAGAGCAGGAGGTGAGCATGGACAGTGGGACTCCGACATCAGAAGAGCTGGACATGATGGAGCCGAGACAAGATGTGATATCCTCCTGTCTTTTCCAGAACCAGAGGTGCACCAAGGATGGCTGGTGCTTTCAGGAGAGCCACTACCTATCCACCAGTTCCGACCAACATACCTCTGAAAAAGCAATGGAGTCACTATTCAGGTATCAGCTGGAGGATTTGCTGTCCCAGGCACATTATGGAACCCAGCAAAGTCGCACATGACTGTGCACTACCCTAGGCAGAAGGCTGATGATGTAAACGTGCTGAGGTGCTTACCATGACAAGCCACAGAGCAAGATCTTCAGAGGTCAACTTTGGATGTGCTGAATTACAGGCCCCTGAAAAAGGCTTCTCACACAGACTCAACCCAGCCCCTAAATCACCCCATGTCCCATCGCTGCTGAGCTATTTGGGCAGCTCCCACCTTCCCAGCTCCCCTGAGCATTCCCCTTTGCTGTGCAAGTGGGAGCGGTGTGGGTTTGGCACAGCCTGTCACGAGACAGCAACTCCTTACACCCCCCAGCATGGACCACAAGCTGTTCCCTGCATCACTGCCTTACCATTCTCACAGGAGGATCTGGCCCCTTGGCCCCCAGATGGGCTGCAGGAGCAGAAGGGATGGACACATTCCCTCCTGCACAGCCTTGCAGTGCCACCCACACCATTCCTTTGAGATTATAGTTGTGTGATGGTTCAGGGCATGGCTCTGGGGTATAGCAAAAGGGTATGCCATCCTGGGAATACGTCTGCAGTTTCTTTGTCTTCTCTCTCATTTCCACTCCCGCTTCCATGCCCTCACCCCCTAGCTTGGCAGATGTCTAAATTTTCACAAGACAGACATTGTCATCACCAAATCTCTGTCTTGAATGCCAAGATCTTCATTTCCGAGTGCATGTGTCTGGGGGAAAACATTGATTTTAGAAAAGTTCCTTTACTGCAAAGCTCAAAGCCCTTCAGAGGAATTAAAGACTGGAGAGCAGAGCTCTGCCCTACGCCTTGTAGTTCAGAAGCTGGGTTTAGAACTAGTTTGGGTAAGCCCTGACTCACTCTTCTGAAGTGCCCAGGACTCATCTTCTTGCTGATGCTGCAGAAGCAGAAGAGATGCCAGCCAGCTTCTGTTATCACCTCTGTGGGACTGGCTTGTGATTAAAGGCATCTAAGTAGCAAAGCACAGAGGGAACAACATATGGACAGGAGCAAGGGATTGCTTTTCCAGCTTCTCTTTTTTAGACCATAACTGTATTTGCAAGAGGATCCCAGAGCCACAGTGCAGTTCTTATTCAGTGCTATTAAACTTCATTAACTGATATATCGTTTCATGTTGACTCAACAACTCTTAAACCTTCTTCCGAGGGACTCCCTCAAACACACTGTAAATTGCCAGTAACTGCCTTCCACCAGGAGCAAATGGGTCCAGCCCCAGCATGGTCCCACTCCTCCACCCCAGGAAGGAGCAGCAGTACAGGTGATGATGCTGCCCAAGAGCTCCTGTATTTATTATCTTCCTGCAAACGAGGGAAGGTAACCAGGGGAGCAGGGACTGCAAAAAAGCCACTCTCTTGACTCTGCTCCAAATGCAGAGAAAACCTCCCCGGCAAGTTCTAGATCCTCAGTGGAGGAAAAACTCAAAAAAATTCCTCTCCCAGTGATCAAAGCACTTCTTTGCCACAAAATTGACAGCTCTGCTTCCAGCTGAATGCTTTCAAGGTTCGCATTGTCTTACATAAAGTATAATCCAAAATGATTTCAGGCAAAAAAACCCCTCAAAATTAAAAGTTTTGGACCTAAAACCAAATGGGTCATTTTGGCAGCATATGATTCTGATTTTTAGTGTTTTTTCCGCCACTCCCTACACCAAATTCAAATATAGTGAGACCAACCTCCTTTCAGAGAGCTCTTTGATGCTGTGGCGTACACAGATGGAATATATTTCTGCATATTCCAAGACACTCTGGGATAGCTTTGCTCACATAATTATTCAGATAAACTAACCTGAAAGTGAAAGAGTGCACTGCTCGTTTGCCAAATTTGAATGACTGTGCTTTCAAAGCATTGGTAGGCTCTTCCCTTATTGCAGGTGACAGCTGCCAGGCTGTGGTCCCCAAACTGTTCCTGTGTGGGTAGTGGGAGCCCCAGCAAAGGTGAGGAACAAGAGGCAGCTCATAACCCAGTGCTTGCCCCACCAGCCTCAGCCCTTCCAGTGTGGGGAGGGATGCTGGTGATAGGACTGGATGTCCCCATGGAGAACCTTGTATTGGTGGCAAGTCAGTGCTATGGGTTTGGCAAAAGTGGGTAAGGCAGATGATGAGATGCTATAAAGGAGATCCCCTTCATGACTGCAAACCTGGCCATCCACACAACCTGAAAAGCAGCAACTGCCTGTGGGCACCTTGCACCTCTGCTGCAAACCAGCACTTACTCCCCTCCTCATCCTTTACAGACAAGTGCACTCCAGGAGCAATTCTGAAATTACCCTGAGGTCGTGAAAGGATGGCTTTGCTTTTAACAGCAAGGCAGGACCAGAGCAGCGTCAGGCATGATAATAGCAGGGGTGCATGACTGGCAGGTGGGCCACCACCGCCGTCCATTTACCACTCGCCTCAGCCAAGCACAGGGTGTAATTATCTCAGGCCACCATATTACCATAAAGCGTCTTTCTGCTGAAATTATAACGTGTCGCCTTTAATTATGCTAATTGTTAATAGGGATTCTAATTTTGGGTTCATTTTTCACTGTTAAAAAGTAATAGGCAAGGCAGCCCAGGCTTTTCTGCCTTCCCTGGGATTTCTCCCGCCAGCACTAATTGAAATGTCCCCCTGATCCATGCTGCTCTGCACTGACAGTGGTTTTGCCCCTTGTCATAAAATCAATGGTCTTCCCCTGCCCACCCAGTGCTGGCTTCTCTCCGGCTGCTTGGGCTCCTTTTCCCACTCACCGGCTGCCTCAGATCATCAGGGTTAAATGATCTTTTCATACCGCCCGGCCAGACTGTCAGGAGGCATTGAGTGACTTTTGAAAATGAACCATGTTAAGTGGACTTGATGGGGGTTACAACCGCCATTATTGCTATCACCACCATGATAAAATGGAGCTGTAATGACGGGGGAAGGTACTTATCACTGTCTTTTGTAGATCACTTAAGATGGTTTGGGTCTAAAGCTTCTCGCTGGAGATAAATGGAATGTACTGAAGACAAATGGCATCGGGACAGAGCCTCCCACCACATTTGGGTCACAAGACAGGAGTGGCACAGATGCAGTAGCCATGTAAAATGACAAAACACCCAAAACCCACATTGTCTTTTCCTGCAGGATCCAGAGGAGGTGCCCAAAACCAGCCTGGTGACAAGATTTGCCCAGGCAGCTGCCAGCGCTAGGTGTAGAGAACCAGGATGACGAAGAAATGGGAAATCAGCTCCTTGCCTCACAACCTGCCTTGGGAATCAACAGCAATGCTACCCAAAAGCTGGTCTGGCAAACAAGGAGGTCCTTCTTGCATCCCTGAAGCCTTCCCCAGAGAATCTCTGCTTCCACAATCCCTTGCCAAGCTGCAGTAAGATACTAAGGAGCCCCTTCCCATCTCTTTACCAGGCTTTTCCCCATCCACCTGCCCCCAGGCTGGACCATGAATAACACCAGCACCAGGGGTCAGCACCCAGCCCTGCCAGCACCCTCCATCCTATCGTTTATCCTATCCCCAAAACAGGTGAGTTCAACTTCAGCAGCAGAAGCCCAGCAAAGCACATGCCTGTCTGCTTCAGCACTCAGCTGATCTGCAGCAGAGGAATCCTAGAAAAGATATCTGTGCAACACAAAGTGAGATGTGAGTTCAAGCTAAAGAATTTCTCATGTGGCATTGCTAGAGACAGACACAACAGGAGAAAACACACTTTCTGTGTTTATTACTATCAGTCCTATTGCACATCAGACAAAGCCAAAGCTGACCTGCCCCAGAGCTCTTGCAAGAGCTGCAGCCTGCCCAGCACAGGCAGAACAAGCTCCTGCCTACACTGCATGCAGTGGAAAGACCAGCAGGAGCCGAGCACACTGCAGGATATCAGAAAGCTCAAAGAGGGCCTCAAAGCACCAGCAAAAGCAGTGCAAAGCAGCTCCTATCAGCCCAGCACAGCCCAGCTCAGACCCAGCAGTGCTAGAAGGCAGACTCACACCCCACTCACCAAAGAAACCCAAACAATGCCAAACTCTTTGAGCAGGGAATCCCACCATTTAAAAGAGGCAAGGAAAATATCACATGCTTAGAGGACACTGAGTGAGTAAACAAGCAGCACTCCATGGCTATGCCATCCTCCTCCCTCACCCTCCCAATCCCTGCAATGCCCACTCACAGTTTATGATTCACAAGCAAGAGAGTCACCCCCATGGGGCCTGATGGCTCTGCTTCCCCAGATTTCCAATACTGCACAGAGAGAGCACCCTCAGTGCCCCCCTCCGCACCCCAGGGAAGGGGAGAAATAGAAAAAAAACACAGAACCACTAAGCACTCCTTATATCATCTTTCCAACTCCTTCCTTCCTCTCAGCCACACCAAGCTGAGTGGTATTAAATCATTATCACTTAGTTGAGGTACAGGTGATTCTCTTCCTTCCCTGGCCACCTGGCAGCCCAGGTTGCTTTCTCCCTGCCCTGAAAGCATGGGAGGAGACACCACCAAGGCCAAGCTACCCAAAGGCACCACCTCCAGCGAGAGCCCTGACTGCTATTGCAAGGGGGAAGATGGTGAGAGAGGCAGGGATGTGGAGCAAGATGGCAGCTCCTACATGGGTGGGCAGGGGAGATGCCCCCAGGCCATCCTGCTTCCCCACTACCATCAGCATCTTGTGAACTTGAAGGTTTCCTCTGCGAAGAGGCAAGACATAAAAAGGAGCCCATCTGCAAGTTGGCTGAGCCCCCAGGAGGATCCTTCAGGCAGGGAGAGGATAGAGAAGGGCTGAGGAAGGAAAAATAAAAGGAGTAATCTGTCTGGGAAAGTTGGGAAGGGGAAACAGGTGAAACAAAAGACATTTTCTGGGAGTTGCAAGAATGCCATTGACTCAAGTCTCATCACACCGGATGTGTCAGCTCTGGTTGGGCAGGACACTGAGACGCCAGTCCCAGGGTGCCCAGTTTCTCCAGCCCTCCGCTGGCCCCCCTTTCCTTGTCATGGCGATGGTAACGCCGCTGGCAATATTGACAGCCAGAAGGATTGCTCATTTCCCACAGCCCCACAAGGTAAATTAAAAAAAGGAAAAGTCAAAGCTATCTCTGGCTGCTCACACTCAGGGAGTCCCAACTCAATACATCTTGGTTACTCAGAAAAGATGCTTATTAATAAGCTAGAAAGGCAAAGTTAGTTCTGCAGGCTGTGGGGTCACCAGTTAGAGGATTGCTTACTTTGCAAAGACTTGTGAAGTTGGGTGCCTGGACCAAAACATGGACCAAAACACGGGCTCCGGCCTTGGCTAATTCTTCAAATTCTTGACCATGTGGGTATTTTGTCTTGCCACATGTAAAGCTACAGAGATGAACCAGTCTTGGCTTCATCCAGTTCTGTGGTACCAACTTCCTGAACACCACCTTCCAAGCTTGTATAAATATGGCAAACATTTAGCTTTAACTGCAAACCAGGCATCAAAAAAGCTGCAGTCAGAAACCATGGAAAGTCTGTGACATTTTATTCTCCACAAAACTCTGTTTCCAGACTGCCTCCAAGGCAGCAAAGCCTGCACAAGTCATACTGGTGGCCATGTGCCTTTTATTCAAGCAAGGATTTCCTGCTGTTTTCTAACCTCAAGGCAAAAGAGAAGACATTCATCCTTTCACCAGCTTTATTTCCATTCCAGATGAAGAGCTGATCCTCCTTTTTTTTTTTTTTTTTTTCCTTTTTTGGGTGCCACAAAACAGTCCCTGAAGCATTGCCTCCAACCACCACTGCTGAGAAGCATCTTGCCCAAGCACAGCCAGATGCCACCTCACCAGGGATCTTGCAGCAGAAGCCCATCTGGAAACCGTGGCTGCAAATACTGGATCATTCAGTGTGAGGGCTGTGGAGTAGGAACAGCACAGCATGCCAGCCCTAGTGAATTTTGCTCTGAGGCATGGACCAAATACATGGTTTGGCAAACAAAAAAAATTAAGAAGACAGAGGAGGGCTTTTGTCTTTGAACACGCATTTGGGTGTCCCACACTGGTTGTCCAACTATCTTGGTATGATAAGCTTGTTGAAAATTTTTGCGACAAGGATCATTGTTCACATTAAAACAAAGCAGGGTTTCCCAAATATTGACGTGGGATCTCCATTCCATCAAACCCCAACTAGTAAATGTTCCCAAGCTCCCAGCCCCAGTAATCCAAACATGGGATGTTTAGCTGTAGAAATACTCTGCTTTCCCCTTCCTTTCACTTTGCAAAACAACAGAGGAAGAAAAGCCCTCAGAAAGTCAAACTAGATCTCAAGGTTTGCCTCCCACTAGTTAACTGCTTGGAGGTGAACAGAAAACAGAGTGAAGAAAACTGTAGAGTTGTGCACAAGGAAGGAGGAACCACACAGTCACCACAAGCTGCAAACAGGCCCCTAGAGAGCTGCTAGGACTCACATATCCCCTTTTCAGATGAGGTTAGGCAGGTATCACTAGGCAGAAGGTAAACCATAAGCATGCAGCCCAGTGCACAAACCCTTCCGTGCCTCCAGAAACCATTTTTATGACAGAAATGGTTGTCCCAAAAGGTTTGAATCTCACACCAGTGAGCAGCAGCCCTTGAAGACCTGGAAGAACTGGTGGGTGTTGTCCCATTGGGGTTGGACCACCACATTATGGTCTCACTGGACCTCTGCTGGATGGTCTTTCACTTAAACCCATAACCTTTGTGCAGCACAGAGTAGGCAGCAACAACAGGATCTCCATCTCTCCCAGATCACCAGAAGCCAACTTCCACAATGATCTCCTTCAGCAAGGGACTTTCACAGCTCTCACAGTATCATGCCCTGGCCCACCAGACATCTTCCAGAATTTTGCTTATTTTCCCTCGGCTGCTCAGAACTCTGCTGCGGAGCAAAAAGCATCCAAACCGCTGAGGCTGTGATTTTCACCACTGCTTGGCTCATTTCTCTGCTGTCCTCTCAGTTTTGTGAAGGTTAAAGGCATCCTTCCTCAGCGACTGTCAGACTGTTATCTGGGCTGGAACCGGCTACATGAGCTCCACAAGGAATATTTTATGCAGATTCTCTGCTGCACCTCAGATAGCTCATCAGTATCCAACCTGCTCCTGGTGTTTTGCGGCTTCATTTCCTCTGAGCCCACCTTGTGCATCCTTGCCCTTTTTACAGGTATAAAAATGAGAATTTCCACATGCATAAAATGTAAGGGCTTTTTTGCCCTTTTGCTGATGCAACACACGGAGCAAAGGTTGCTCTGTGCTGCTCTCAAGGGGGAGTTTGGGAGGGATTGGGGTGAGCTGGAATGGAGATAGGTTTTTTCCTTTGGAAGACTGGAAGATCAGGAGATCCCTACTACTCTGCATCAGAATTTTTCTCTCAGGCCTCTCCTCCCAAAACCCATGCCAGAACAGAGGAGTCCCTGTCTCTTCTCTGCCTTCCTCTTGGGAGCTGTGAAGAGAGCAGATGGGCAGCACTGGGCACCCAAGCTGGTCTCCCTGCCTCCTTCTCCTTTCAGAGGGATGCATGAAGAATGGGAGGAGGAGAGCCCAGCTTGCTCAGATGGCTCCAAATCTGAGGATGATTTTCACACTCACGAGCCTGGCAAGGCACATGACAGCCCGTTGCCATCCCAGCTTGCTACATGCGTTTTGGGTAGAAAATTGCCTGCAATGGGAGCTCATCCCCAGCTCAGCAGCTTGAGCACCAGCCTGGCTGGTGAGCCCCAGCTGGAGGAGTTGGAGGGCATGCACCCACCAGCATCCCCACAAGCCCACCTGGCCTCTCTGAGTACAGGGACAGAATACCACTCAGGAGGCTTTCCACTAAACACTGATTATAAATGTCATGATTTCACAGGGAGAAAGAAAACAGCTGGGTTTGTCAGACAGCAGCAGCGGCAGCTAAAAAAATACCATCTTTTAATGTGTGAGCTGAGTACAGAGAGTGCAAGAATAAACAGGAGACCCTGTGGTAACATTTTTACAAGTCCCCTGGCTGACTGTTACAGCCCTTTAACTAGCACATGACTGAACATCCTGGTTTGGGGATCTCAGCAGCACGCCCAGCTCCTCTGGGAGTCACCAGGCTCCAACAACAGATTGATCCAAGCAATGAAGCCCCTGTCTGGGTGGAAAGTCAGGGGGACTTGCTTTTGGACCCATCCCCACATCTAGTTTTAAACTGCACTGGCATGAGAGGCTGTGCTTCTTTGGCCATGCTTCCTCACAACCATAAATCCAATTTTACAGCACCCAGTCCAAGCCTGAAAACAATGCAAAGCACTGAACAGATATAAACTCTTTCTGCTGCTTCACAAGATCTCCAAAGGGGCCAGGAAGACTTTCTGCTGAATCAGGTATCGTTTTGTGCTCCCACCATTGGCGGCGAGCCAGATGCACACCATATTGTACGAGCTGGGTAATTTGGCAAAAATGCGATCATGTGCTCACCTCTGATTCAGACCCAATTCCTCCCATGGGGTGACCGGGTAATGTGCAGATCTGGTATTAATTAACAGGAAACCACAGCCCTAGGCAGCGATCTGTCATCCTCTTTTGGATGCAGCTTTGTGCCTGCTAACGGCTTTTCCACCCCAGTCTCCCCCAGCCTGTCCCCCTCTCTTCTGGCAGGTACCACCACTGGTCTGGGTAATCCCCCTGCTCTCTTGAGTAAGAGCGAAGAGCCAGCAAACCCAGCTCCTTGTCTCTGAGAGCCACTAATTCTGCGCTCCTGCTCCTGGGCATGTCTGCACTCCTCAGTGTTGGGTAGGAGGAATCTGCTCTTCTGGCTGGGAGCAGGTTTGGGAGCCGCAGCAGCACTGAGCTCTCACCCAGATTCCTGTCCATGGCACAGCATCTCCACTCAAGCTAAAGCTCATACTACACTGCTGACGGCTCTAACAGCAGAGCCCAGGCAGGGCCAAATGCTTTGGAAAAAAAAAATCTCCCAGGCTCCAGTGGAGAAGGCGGCACTGGTACCCAGCGTGCCAGAGATTAAGCAATTTACTGAGTCAATTGTCTTTTTTCCAAGGACAAACATGTATGATAGAAGATCTCCAGATCTGCTGGCACACTGCAAGCTCTGGGCCATCAGCCCTTTCACTGTCTCAATTCATCTGTCAATAAACCACCAAGCCCATTAAGGCTGGAGTAATAGAAAGGGATGTTTGTGGTCCACCCAGCAAGGATCAAATGCCACGTTGCACAAATGGTGGTTACTCAGGATTTCTCAGTAGAAGTGCTGAAATTCCTCACCCAGACTCAAGCTGCCCTCCTAAGTAAAGCAGGAGGGACAATAAACAGCAGGGACATTATTTGGAACAATAAAGCCCTTGCAAGAGGTGATGTGACCAGGATAAGATCTCACTGCTTCATAGAATATCTGGGTAGGAAAATTATGTGGTGCTGAAACAAAGAGCAAATCCCTCCAACACATGGGGAAGACGCAAGGTGTCTGCTTGGTGGTGGTCAACCAGTGATGTTCAGCTTTGTCTCCAGTGCTTAACAGCATGTTTAGACTTAGCCTTGGACACTACTCGGACAGTCAAGCTCCGCTCACCAAGTCTGCCCTGTGTGTGTCCCAGTGCTGGTGGCCTGGGGAATGTCACTGCCATATCCTCTGATGCTATTCGTTTGGTAATGACCAGTAGGTGAAGTCAGGATCCAGCTGGCAGCTTGGCAGGGCTTAGTGGAAAGGCTGCAGGGGAAAGACAAGAGAAGCCTCATCTCTGTGCAGGACAGTTCCATGGCAGCACATTCTCCCAGGCTGCCCCCTTAACCTGCAGCATGAGCTGCACTGAAGATAAACCCTGGGGAAATTCAAACAGAGAATTGACATTTAAATGGGAAGAACACTGAGGGTTGCCATATATGAAGAAATACATTTGGAGGGACATAAATCCTTTCTAGGATTACATTATTCTCTAATGGCAGCCCAGGATGGATTTGGCAGAAGGATGGGTAGAGGGATAAACTATCTGGGAGATGCTCATTCTGGGACAGTTTGGGTTTATTCCTTTTTTTTTTTTTTTTTTAGCTTCCTCCAAGGCATATTCCTGGGATCTGCTGGAGATGAGACACAGACACAGCGACAGGAATAACTCCGACCTGAGCCTCACCGCCAATGCCATTGTTTCCCATAGCTGCCTTTGCAGACCCCTATGCAACTATGCAGCACCCCTGCCGAGTGCCCCTAATTAAAGCAAAGTGCAAATTGAAAGTCAGACCCCAGTCAGGCCCTGGGAATGGCGGCGTGCTTCCATGATGGCTCAGAGCAAATGCTCTTGGTACTTTGTGGTGGTAGAGGAGCAAAGCAAGAGAAACTCAGTATGATGTTTGGTTTTGTCTGTAACCTAAATCCCAGGCTCTACCCTTTCCCTTGCCAAATGCTGAAAGAAAAAAAAAAGGGAGTGGATTTTTTTGGAGTGCATAGCAAAATGGCTAATTTAAAACAATTACGCAACAGCTAATTAAAATCATCTCCGCGTCCTAGAAAGGCGACTGGCCAGGTACTCAGCATGAAGCGTTTGGCTTTATGGAGCAGCATCTTGTTAAAGCCCTTCATCCTGTGATTCCGTGGCGGTGGCGGCTGGCCCCATCCCGCGTGTGCCTGCGGAGAGCGGCTGATGGCCTTCCCAGTGTCAGCCAAGTGAGTCCTCCCTCCCCTCCCGCCCGGCTCAGCACCGCGATGTACCTGAGGCACCGGCTGTGCTTTATGAAGTCTAAAATTTTCAACTGGTTGTGTCTTTCCATGCAAACTCATTAGACACTATTTACACCCGCTGCAGCTGTGCAGAGAGAGGTTTTGAACTCTGGCATTCTACGGTAGGCTTTGTTTCTCATTTACATTTGCATATTAAAGTGTTTGCCTGAAATAGGCTATTGAAATTAATTCAGGATTAATTGGTGTCTTTATCTCATTAGGACAATCTAATTTAAGGATGATGAAATTGTTTAGCCTCCCGTTTGCATAATTAGATTGCTTTGAATTGCTGTCATTATTGTGCTCTTTAGCATCATCTGTAGGCCTCAAACAGACAAGAGTTTCAACCTCATAAAGACCAATCATGTGTTACAGCAGAGAGCTGTTAACCCCTTTTAACCCAAACTCCCTCCAACACACTGGTGCACAAGGGAGTGGAGGTTTTGCTGCAGGGCAAGGACACAGAGGTCTCCACACCCTGTGTTAACAGGGCATCCCCTCCTTCCATGTACACGCTTAGAGCAGTGAGGTGGGCAGCTCCAGGAGCTGTGGGTGGGCAGCCCTGATTTGCCTTCCAATAAGAAGGGTAGGGTCTCTCCTGGCTAGGGCTTAATCCCTTCACAGTCAAATGGGGCCGTGGGCTACTTCTTCCATGAGGCTGAGTAGAGCCAGAAGTGCTCACTCAGCCTCTCACATCACTGGAAAGGGCTGGTGGGAGTATGCCCAGGGACAGCCTGATCCCATCCCTCCTGCATGGCTTTAGGAACATCCCTTGGGCTGGTGGCTAAGGCATCTGGTGACAGCTGGGCTCACCCTCCATTGGAGCTGGAGCTGCCAGGGATGCTCATGGCCATGGACACTACAGTGTTTTGTCCCCTCCCAGGACTTACCAAGCTCCATCTCGTTCTTCTGTAGTTTGAAGGCTGTTTCTGAACCTCCAACTGACAAGCATCCCCTGAAGGTACCCTTGCCAACATGTAAGGTCCAGTAACAACATGCTCCTACTGCTTCAAGTAGAGCTCTCCCCTCTGCTTACCTGAGTGCTAAAAGGAGTGAGGAGGCCTGCCCATGTCAGTGCAGTGGGAGAATACATATGAGGAAGAACCAGCAGAGCCTGCATGGACTGGGAAAGAGTGAAGGAAAAGAAAAGTAACTGTAAGGCCAGATCTCCACAGTGGATCATCTTTAAAGCTAGACTCACCCTGTGACACAGTGAGCTGATGCTGTGAAGGAGCGGACAGAGCCATGCCAGTCCAGTGCAGAGCTCAGTCTTGCACCCAGGACAGCTGGGACTACCAGCAGTGGAAAAAGGAGATCACATTGAAAAAGCACTTGCAGGATGGTTGTATCCAGGGATTACAATCAAGATGTGGATCCCCCTGATGCTTAGTGCGTGCCCCGAAACACTACCCAGTATGCATGCATCAAGGAATATGAGAATGCGGGTTGTAATGGTAGTGTGTGCAGAGGACATTGATGCAAAGCTGCAGCTGTCCTGAGGACCCTCAGAACTCATGAGGGACACATTCCCTGTAAGTAACCCTTTACCTGCTTTTCAGTGAGACCTTCCCCAACCCCAGCAATCTGCCCATGCAGGGGATTTGGGCACCTGAGAGTTATAGGGACATGTAGGCTGGATCCACCTGGAAACAGGCATCCCAAGTCAACACTTGCTTCTGGTAGAAGGTACCAGTTAGGCATCCTGAGCTAAGACCTCGCTTCCCCATGGGTCTCTTCTTTACAAAACAGCCTGTTCAGGCACACAAACGATCCAAAACATGCCTGTCAGAAGTACTGTTACATGGTAAAGCACCACACAGCATTATAACCAGCTTCCTTGCTAGCAAGAAGGACCATGGCCTTGTGTGTTTCCCCCCTATAGCCCAAACTGTCTTTCCAGATGGCTGCCAGAAGCCAGTAGTCACCAAAATGCCTGAATCCAGCCCTGGAGATGCTCTCCGGGCAATAAGAGCAGGAAGGGGGTCGAGATGGCAGCTCCGTAGTTGCTCCTGGGGATGCTCTCCGTCTGTCCTGGTCCAGCTCAAGGCAAGAGACCTGCTTCTCATTAGCGGGCAGCTGACTCTGGAGGTGGGGGCTGTGCCAGGCAGGCTGCTTTGACAGTCGCTTCACGTATCCTAACATCTGGTTGTGTCTCATCACAGTGCAAATTTATGACCCTGGAAACAACATGTTGATGATGCACTGGGAAAAGGAATCAGAGCTGTAATCCCATGTCCAGAGCAGGAATGAGGGGAATCTCCACCTGAGGACTTCAGTGGGGAGAAAGAGGTGAGGAAGTGCAGATCTGTGCTTCCCCATATGATGGGGGTGAACATGGGAGGGGGATGCAGCTCCTGATGATGCAGCACATAGACAGCAATGTTTTCCTCTCGAAACCTCACTCCTCTGGGGAAAAAAAATGCAAATTCAGCAAAAGCCAACTTTGAACAACTTTATCTCAATGAATTGCCAACTTCCAAACCAGCCAACGGGAAACCTTCAAGAAAATAAATGAAAGATTTCATTTGAATGCTTTGAAAAGTAACATTTCCACTTGCAGTGACTGGGCAGTTACACTTTCCATTTTATGGTTAAAATTATACAGACATTTAAAATTATTTGAAATGGAAATGACAGATTGCATTTCAGGTCCTCTAAAGGAAGTTTTGCCTGGGATAAATGTTTGATTATTTTTTTCAGAGAGCAAACGTATCATTTGAACCAGAACAGAGTGGGACTTGAGAAGTCTTGTTTGCAGGTTCACACTAAAGATGTTTTAAGTTTTCAGTTTAGGCCAAACAAGTGTTTTTCGTTATGTTGCTCTGTTGAAGCTGCAGTGGAAAAGAAGGGAAAAAAAAAAAAAAACAGCTCTTGCCATCACAGGCAACCAAAGAATCAAAAAAAAACCCCAGACATTAGAGTCAGTGCAAGAGAAAGGTCTTAGTGAGGAAGAACTATGTAAAGCTTGCCTAAATCTTTCTGTTCTGCAGGCTATTTCTTAGACCTTTGGTACTGCTATCAGGCCTTTAATATATTGGAGAGGAAAATCCCTGTATGGTGCCACACACATATATCAGCATAGGTGTACTTAGTGCAAAACAGAAGTCGAAACAGGAGAAGACATGGTCACCAAAAGCTAGGATGCTATTCAAGAGAGGTGGGGTGCAGTTTCTTCCTTTGGCTGTCCAACAGCAGGAGAGCCAGCTGGAAAGCAATGAGGAGACGAGGAGCAGCCAAGGATCACACCAGACCACTGGCAAAGGAGATTTGAACTGATGCAAAAAGGGCTCCTCAAACAAGATAAAGCACAACTGGAGCAAGCTGGAGGAGTGAAGGAAGTATGTCTGAAGGTCTGGGAAATGGCACGAAGGGAAGTCATGATACAAACATGCCTTCAAATACACCAAAGGCTTTCTTCGTGTTGTCAGTAGCAAATGCATAATAAGTCATAGCCCAAAAAAACTCCACGAAAGCTGAGATGAGATCTCAGGAAAAGCTGCAAGTGGTGAGCACCATCGGGCAACATACAGCAGCCTGGACACGTAGTATGGAGCATCCACAAGCACAGCAGACAACCTGGCAGCAGCACCAACATATCTACCATCGCCTTCCACCGCTGCCCATTTGTGAATCCACATGGCTTTATCGTGAACACACAGGTCCTGGGTAGAGAAATCTGAGCGGAGCAATCCAGTTCCAGAAGGTTTCACAGCCCACGGTGTGGACTGCTATGGAAATCAGTGGCACAGCTCCCCAGCAGATTGACTTACCTTCAGACAGCTACCCTGGCAGAGAGGTCTTAGGCAAGGGCATTGAAATCACTGGCAAATGCATCTTTCCCCATTCCCTCCAAGCTGGTCATATCCAGACAGCGGCTTCTTTTCCTCTGCTTTGGTATTGCTGCTGCTGAGTATTTCCAGGGCCTGCAAGGACAGAAACGAGTAAGGTCACAAGGTTGATCAGGGAACTGGAGCACCTCCCGTATGAAGATAGGCTGAGAAAGTTGAGGCTGTTCAGCCTGGAGAAAAGAAGGCTGCATGGAGACCTCATAGCAGCCTTCCAGTATCTGAAGGGGGCCTACAAGGATACCAGAGAGGGATTCTTCGTCAGGGACTGTAGTGATAGGACAAGGGGTAAAGGGTTCAAACTTGAACAGGGGAAGTTTAGATTGGATATAAGGAGGAAGTTCTTTACTGTGAGGGTGGTGAGGCACTGGAATGGGTTGCCCAAGGAAGTTACGAATGCTTCATGCCTGGCAGTGTTCAAGTCCAGGTTGGATGGAGTCTTAGGTGACATGTTTTAGTGTGAGGTGTCCCTGCCCATGGCAGGGGGGTTGGAACTAGATGATCTTAAGGTTCTTTCTAACCCTAACTATTCTATGATTCTATGAACCTTCCCCAGGAGCCAAAGATGGTTAAACCACCTGGAAGCACAAGGGCAACCTTCAGCTCACACACACCAACCAAGCTGGGTGAAGGCAAGAGATATACAACCCTTACTGCTGGCTGCTCAGACAGCGAGGGCTGTCTGGTAGCAAGGATGACCCTGTATCAAAAGGACAAGCTTGCTTCTGTCATCTGCTGGAGTACTCTGAACATGACAGCAACAGTAGAAAAGCACAGTGTTTGCCAGAAGTCATACAAAGTGTCCAGGAGCCTTTCATCAAAGACCTGTAGGAGTTTTAAATACTCTTTGGAGGAGATGCAAAATGCTGTCAGGAAACCTAAGCTGGTTAAGGGATGGAGTAAATATGCTAGTATGAAGTAGTCAGCTTTCAGCCGCAAATCAAGTTGTGACCAGTAGTAAACACCTGCAACCAGGAGCCACGAACAAAAACGCAGGGCTGTGAGGAAGAGCCTACGCAGGGATTTTGGTCAATGGTCCTACACAAGCCACAGCCTGGCTTCAGGCGCACTGCTGGATGAGGAGCACAACACCATGTACTGGGAGGGACTACGCTGTCCCTTGGGTCAGCCAGGGCCTGCTTTGTGAGGTTAGCAGGGGCCAGATGCAGATTTACAGCTACTCAACCTCTGTCAAGCCTGTGTACTTCAGCCTGTGTGGTTCAGCTCTTATTCCCAGGAGGACTTTGTTACCAGAGTTCAACATCAGATCTTTACGCTCATTTGTAGGTTGCTTTTTAGAAAAAGAAGGAAAAAGAAAAAGAGATAAAAAAAGAAAACCCCCAGCATTACAGCACTGGAGGTTATGTAAGACATTTGCTTCAATCTTGAGAGTTGTCAAGAAAAATAAAAAACCACCAACAAAACAATTTCAAAACAAAAAGTTTTTTCAAATTAGAAAAATCAGACAGTCCCCTTGAGCAATGACATAACAGAATCTTAGGACTTCTTCTAAATTCACACACACGTGCACATGTATACTTACCTATGTAAACATTCGCCAATATATACATGATTGCAAGATGCTTTTACCCCATGGGAGGGTACTGAGCAAAAATCATCTGAATGAAGGGACCTCTTGGGTACTCCCAGCTCACATCAGGGGAAATGTGTTCCCACACTCCACTCAGGTCCCATCACCACAAGAGAGGGCGCCTGGAAATGGTGATCCTGGCCACAGCGAAGTGATTTGCACCATAAACCAGAGCAGAGGTGACCAAATCCCAGCCTGTGACCCCTAGGCTATCTTCTGCCAGAATAAGGAGGTGCCTAGCCAGGAGCTGCACCCAGCTTCCCAGCTCAGATATGTGTCCATGGACCACAAGCCTATTGACCCTTTCCCATCCACACCAGCACCCAGGCACATGCCCCCAGGAGTGTCCCCAGACTCTCACAGCTCTCAGCGCTAGGGGGTCAGTATGCTGAGCTGCGGCTCCAGCGTTTGGTCAGCAAATCCTGACCCATGGGGGTTATCAGTCTCATAACCACCCAGCCTCCTCTCCCAAGTGCCAATCAGGCCTCTCCTGTGATCAGTGTTATAATCAGATACAGCACTCCAGCATGGATTATTAAGTTTTAACAGTTGACACATCATTTCTGATACCATAATCTGGCAGCACTTTACAATAAGTGACAGGTCCTCACTAATTCCTTTTGTATTCACTGTAGCAACGTTAATCATGAGTGATGAACTTTGCGTATTCATATGGATGTAATAGGCAGTTCCCAAGGACTGAAACTGTAATTTAGCTTTAACCTAATGGGCACTGATTGTAACAATAAGTAATTATGTCAGCTAAATGCAGTGTTGATGGCAATTGATGACAGCACCGAAAGCCACGACACCATTTTGGAACTAAGCTTGGAATAGTCATTTGTAAAACCATAATGGCCAAGACAAGGAACAATGTGTCCTCTCCTGTGTATCCTACCTTCCAGCTACCTTCAACCTAGCAAAGACAGTTCCAACTGTGACAAACACTATGTCAGCTCCCTCTTTTACTGTCTGGCAGCTAATTTCAGGGTAGCCAAAAATCCAGCTCGCTAGATGGAGGGGACAGGTGACACCCTGAAGCTCAGGTGAAAGGGTGAGAGGCATCTCATCTTAAATGAGAAGTTGGGATCAATCCCCTGCATCACCTTCAGGTCCTTTGAGCAAGACACATCTGGTAGTGTCACCTTTTCACAAAGTAATGTTTGCTGCTCTCCACAGCTGCAGACCCCGGCTCTGTACCCAGCTAGCAAAGCAGGGACAGGCTGCAGAAGACTGAAGACCACTGCTGAACTCAGACACAGCTGAATTCAGCAGTTGTACAATTAGGAAAACACAGGCCTGAGAAGTGCAATTGGCAACCTAAACCACAGCATAAGTAAGTCTGTAGGAAGATGTTCTTCTACTACCCGGAATGGCTGGTGTGACCTCTTTTTTGGTTAAAGAGAATGAGGATGGGATATTTTTAAGGCATAGAATCATAGAATCACAGAACACTTAGGGTTGGAAAGGAGCTTAGGATTGTCTAGTTCCAACTCCCCTGCCATGGGCAGGGACACCTCACACTAAACCATGCCACCCAAGGCTCTGTCCAACCTGGC
>JAOEHY010005306.1:0-44443 GCA_025447955.1 Psilopsiagon aurifrons | reverse complement strand
AAAGTAAATGGAAAGCAGGGAGGATTGGGGAGGGGGGGGGGGGAGGTATAGGGGTTTTGTTTGGGCTTTTTTTGGTAATAGCAAAATACCATTCCGTTGTTCTTAATTTTCAGGTGCACAGAGCTTGTGAGGTTTTTGTTAGTGGCTGAATATTCTAAGTTGCACAAAAGTGTGATTTTTCACAGATATATTATTTGAAAAGCTAACTTTTCAGTTGGAATAATGTACATTTTGGGTTTGGCTTTTTTTTTTTTTGTCTGAAATATCTTGCTTACTAAGCCCCTTTTTAAAGTAAGGATTGAGCTCATGATGAAGTGAAATGGAGGTTTTATTGATCTAAAGCGTGTTTACCCAGAACAAGGGAAGTAAAAGGGGGAAAAGAAAAAATGTTTACAAGGAAAAAATGGGCTAATGTTCAGCAATACTGATGTTGTGACAAAGGTATGATGCCTGGCTCTGAATACAGATGTTAGACTGAGGAAGAAGCTAAACTCCATTAGCTTGAAAATAACCTGTGAGTGTCATGAAGCTCCCTTCAGCTCCAGATTGACTGCCAATAATATTTTCTTATATATATACTCTCCTATTCCTATTTAACCTTTCTGTCTAATGGATATAGCCAAAATTCCACTGCTGCCTAGCAAAAAATTCTGTATTCCCTGACTGCAATGTCTTTAAAGGGTCGTATCTCGAGTTATGATTTAGCTGTGAACTATGATTTTATCAAAATGGGAAAGGGCTTGTGCAGAATCTTAAAACAGCAGAACATCTGAGTGCAAATGAATTTGCTGCCTTTGTGATGTCTGGCTGGGTCATTGCTGATGTCATAATTTTACTATACCATGAAATATTTATCAGCTTTGAAATAAAACAGGACCAGAAGAGAGCAGAACAGTCTCTCATCTGGGGATTCAGATTGGTTCTTGGACACATAAATGCTGGGGGGAACGGGACAGAAGGGTCTTCCATGACACAGAGCTAATGTGCTCTGTGGCTGGGGGCTGAATCCATCAGCTGCTCGTCAGCCTAGATGCCTCTGCTGCCTGGACCAGGACGCCAAATGTGCCTGGAAAAGGGATGCACAAGTCAATTTTATAGAAGAAAGAGGAAACAAAAGAAAATTGGTTTAAAACTGACATTTGAACAAACAGGAATGTCTGCTTCATTTTGGAAAGAAGTAGTTGTGTTTCTCCAACTGCAGGAGGGAGCCGAGTCACTCAAAATGGAGGAGAGCCTTTTAGGGAAGAAAGGGGCAAATGGATTGAATTGCTGCTTTGGAAAGTGCAAAGCGTTTGTATTGTTACTGCAGTGGGAGGCCAGGGAGCAAGCACTCTGCTCTGTTGCTGGTTTTATTTCATCCTTTTTTCAATAAGGAAGAATTGCTGTTAGGAACGTTATCAGAAGGTGCTCTAGCTGGCACACACAATGTCTTTTTTCAGTTTTGATTCAAGATGAGCTGGGTTAGAGATAACACTGATAAAGGCCACAGAAAAAGGGATTTGGAAGCTTTGAAGGCAGTTTGAGTCCATATCTTGCTGGGAACTGACCTCCAGGCTTTGGGGCAGTTGGGCTGCGCAGATGGCATTTTCCATCTGATATCACCTACTTGTGAAGGCGGGGATCTGGAGACGCGTTCCGTAGCTTCCAGCTTGTGCCTGGAAGCAGTAAATCTCTTCTCTTTCACAGAGCATGGAGAACTTGTATTTAGTAATTCGAGATAGACACTGATTTGATGAGAGGGAGAATCTTGGGCTTCAACTCTGCATTGCAGAACTCTTTTTCATGGTCTTGGTGTAAGTTGTTTCCTTCCCCTGATAGCGTATTCTGGTCTCTAGGATGCAACGTTGCCCCCATGTCAGTCAGGTTAGCTTCTTGTGGGCTGGCCTATTAAATATGTCAAGAAAGTATTCTTGGATTAAAACAAAAAAATCATGACTAAAGAGTTTGATTAATTAACCTAATTTAAACCAGGCTGTAGCAGCACAAATCGAGGGGTGAAACGGTGCTGAAAAGGGACAGGAATGAATAGGCAGGGCAAATTAGTCTGAATTAAAGCTAATTAAGGCTTAAAATTAGTTTTATTACTACAATTCCTAGGTCGTGAAACTTGAGACTCAAAGGTCACATTTCTGAGCAGCCAGAAAAGGTCTAGTGTCAGAATGGGAGTTAATGTAGGGAATTGCATTGCTTCATAAGGATGCAAACCCATTGTTTGAAGAGGTAATTCAGAAATTATCATTAGTATGAAGTGGCACTACTAAGGTATTCTAGCTTGCTTGGGTCAGCCACGATTTCACTCAAGCTTGACCTAATTGACAGATATTCTTGACTGACAACTAGCAGCAAATAGACTTTTTGCACTCCTGCATGGGGTTCAATAAACCAGGGTTGTACAATAGTGTTCTGGAGCATGAAAAACAGATCATTGGCAGTTCTTGTAACTTTGCCCATGAACTGACTAAAGGTAACTTCATTCTTGAGTCCTGTATGTCCAGCACCCTCTACCACCTAAGCTTGCTCAACATAAGGAAAGACAGTTACCTTGCAGTTAAATTTTGGTGTACATCAGACAAACAGCATTCTCTTAGCATGTTCAGAATTCTCTCCAGGTCTCAAATGAGACAAAGAAAGTGAAGAGAGTGGCAATTTTTCTTCATGCTTGCATAATTTACTCTCATTTAGCATGCATATTTTGTATTTGTATTCCTTTTATTGTTTCCTTTCTGGGTTTATTCAGTTCAATCTTTTATTTAATCAGATACACGATTCCTTGGGGTTACTTCTTTTTATACCAAGGTAGCTCATTCACACTGCAATCAACTGTCACTGCATTTGCTGAATATTAGAAGTAAAGATTACTATGATCTTAATATAATTATTAAATATTCTAGCTAAAAATTTGGGTGTCACTTTTGCCATTATAATAAGGGCATGGATGTATAAACAATAATTAACTAGTTTCCTGTATGTTTGGATATCACAGCAGGGAAAAAATACCAAAAGTTCCATATATATTATATATGGAATATATAATATATTCCATATATATTCTCTTCCCTAAGAAATGCCATGCAGATAAATATAAATGTTTGTGTGCAGGCCTTCTGACTGCCATTTGTCCCGAAGATGATCAATACCCAGAGTGCTGGTAATAAAATGCCCAAGTTAGAAAGGACATTATTCTTATGGAAACATGAGTTTGTAAGAGTAAAATGAATTACCTCCTCATGTTTATAATTGGAAATAAGAGACTGCATCTATTATTACTTTAAAATAACATCTTTGTCTTAATATTTCTTAGACAATCTGGGTCTTTGCTGCTTAGGAAGATTGAACATTCAAAGCAATTCTGTTATCAATGAGTGAAGTTATTTCTTATTAGCCTGCATTTTCACTTTGTCAATGCCAGAACGTGAGTGGAGGCAGGCTTAGAGAGCAGGGCTGGTTCAGCCTGGAGAAGAGAAGACTCTGAGGAAACGTTAGAGCAGCTTTCCAATACCTAAAGGGGCCAACTAGAAGGCTGGAGAGGGACTTTTTACAAGGGCATGCAGTGATAGGACACAGAGGAATGGCTTTAAGCTGACAGAGGGGAGATGGGATTTAGATTAGATATTATGAAGAAGTTCTTTACCATGAGGGTGGTGAGGCACTGGAGCAGGGTGTCCAGAGAAGTTGTTGTTGCCCAATCCCTGTCTGCTTTCAAGGCCAAGTTGGATGGGGCTTTGAGCAACCTGGTGTACTGGAAGGTGTCCCTGCCCATGGTAGGGAATTGAACTAGATGATCTTTAAAGTCCCTGCCAACCCAAACCATTCTGTGATAAGTGAGCAAAGTCATGTACCATGCCATACACGCCTATATGGAAGGAAAGAAAAAGAGTAATCAGTCTAAAACGTATGTGACTCAGAGGCTCACATTCCCTTCAGCTTCTTTAGGATGCAGATTATGGGCCTTTTGACATGGCCTTGCAACTTTTCTGACATCCAAATAAGGTACCGCTTCTGTGCTTTGCATGTTGCCATCAGTAGACATGATAGTAGTTCTGTGTACTTCGTTGATGTCATCCTCCCATCCCCTTTATTTCTTTGAGTTGAGGTAAGTGCCTTGCTGAAATGCAAGTATGTGCACTTCAATTTCTTTTATATATTTCTTTCCAGGCAGTCTTGTAAAGGTGAGGCTCAAAGCCGTACTATGCCTGGGAAGCAGTCTGGAGGCAGATGGTCAGTACTTAAGGCCAGAGAGAATGGAGTCTAAGCCAGGGAGATTGCTCCAGATTTTGCGATGAACTTGATATGCATGAACATCCGGGCGTAGCTTATGCTTCTCCCCAGCTTCAGTGCAGTAACAGCAGGGAATGATCTGGTCCCTTTGGTTGCAGAGCATTTGTGAATGTGGATCTTCTCAACAGATAGATAAAAATGATTGTTTCTTGTGTCAGCTCTCTCATGCTTGAGCAAAAGCTTAAACATCCTGTTTGGCACTACCCAGTAATTCTTATCTTTTTCCCCCATGTGAGGGAGATGCCCCCTTATTAAAGTGTTTGCTTTACTTTCTGTCTGTCTCTGGTTTTTTTTTCCCCAGCTTTAGATTTATGAGCCATTTTAAGCATTTCTGACTGCTCCTGAAAAGAATTCATGGCTGCTTGTGCTTACAGCATCCAACAAATCACTCATTTCACAGTGTTCATTTCTTTCATTAGATGGGTATTCTTCATTTTCTGTACATCCCTTGCTTCAGTGCGGTAATTTGAAGGGTTTTGCATACCAGTCTCAAACAAGAGGAATATATTTTATTTGTTGTTGTTTTGAAATACGGATTCAATCAGTACCTGTCCTCTTGCCTTTGTCACCGCAGCATGAAAAACAGTGAGAGGTACCTGCCCATTAAAATGAAGGGTAATTTCTTTGGGGTTTTTTGGGGTTTTTTTTTGTTTGTTTTTTTGAAGAGTTGAGTTTGCTTTGAGGAGGAAGGATGGACTGACCTAATGATGTCCCTTCCAAATCTGTTTTCTGCGCTTCTGTGATTAGCTGAATGGTTGTGGCAAATAAAACCATTTTATTTTTATATCAAATGCTCTTCTTTCCTTTTATTTTTTTTTTCTTTTTTAATTCGTTGCAGTATATTTTCACAGTGAAGATTATTCCGTTGAATGTAAGCTCTGGTTGCGAGGCACTGGTGTTTCAGCAACGGCAGAGGATACTGACAAATAAACACATCTAAAATGCCACTTGTGTAGAGCAAATCTGCAGCAAAAAAAAATTTTAGTTGTTGGGTTTTGGTTTGGTTGTTTTTTTTTTATTATTTGTTTTTTTGAAAACAGAGCAGATATTCAGCTTTTCCCTTGGGCTCCTTTCTGTCTAGGTTTGGAAAGACCGCAGCCTTTCCTGTGTCAATCTGTCTCCTTCCTTGGGAGACGGGAAACCCCCAGAGCGATACCCATCTCAGAAGACTCGTAGCTATTTAATATCCCTTTTGATCCCTGAGTTAGCAGCCATATACTATTAGATTGCATTTTCTTTGAAGCAGACCACTGGCAATTTTTCTCTTCAGTCTCTTGGGTGTGACTTGATTGCTGAGCTTCTTTTCTCTAAGAAAATGACATCTTCAACAGTGGGTGAAAGACCCAACTTTCTCA
The DNA here is from genome assembly GCA_025447955.1 of Psilopsiagon aurifrons. Lineage (NCBI taxonomy): Eukaryota > Metazoa > Chordata > Aves > Psittaciformes > Psittacidae > Psilopsiagon > Psilopsiagon aurifrons. Next base: position 38,810 of record JAOEHY010005306.1, on the reverse strand, counting down.
TCCCCTCCAATAGCCTGTGCTAGGTGCCTAGGGAGTGAATGCAAGAAATGAATCCCGTCTTTCCCCTGACATCTCTCAATTTTCCCTAGTCAACAGGAATGATTGTTACAGCCCCATTTTCTTTCAATGACTTGCAGTGAAAGTTAGATTGGAGTTTGCTTGTTTTGTCTGTATTGATGATATTATGTTGCAAATGCCCCCTTAAGATAGGGTTTTTTGATTTCTGGTTGTGATCCTTTTAGATGTTAATTTGGCAGTGTAAGTGCCAGAAGCTTGGCATAACAAAACGTTAGAGTTGATCTGTCTGAGCCCCCAGTAGCACCAGATTGGTTTTGTTACATATCCTTTGGGCATGGGAATTTTGAGCAGCTCTTTTACAAAGTTTCTTGAGGGGGTCTGCATGGTTTTTCCTGACAGATTTCTCTGCATCTCACTGTTAGAAACTGTTTGGTACTGATCTTTTGTTTGTGGGGTTTTGGTTTTGTTTTCCTGACTTTGATTTTATCTAATTGATAGTCATTCATTGCAACCCTTTCCTTTTCCAGTGCTTCTTGATAAACAGCTGTCGTATATCCTGACGGGTTATCAAGCCAGTTCACTCTATTTTCTTTTTTCTTCTAAATCATCTTTTTAAGCTTCTGTTCATTGCACATTAGGCTTCTGTTTTTTTCACCCACTTCACATCTCCTGCGCAGACGGACCCATAATTCAATGTGGCGACTTACACCTGGATTTGCCAATGTGCCCTAAAATGCTCAGGGGTGCTGTACATCAACAACGGAACTGGGAGCCTCAAGGCTCATCCAGAGAGTGCAGATATCTTCCTAAGCACCTCAGTTGTGTGGGGTAGGAAGCTCCTACTTTTCCTCTCTTTTAATTACTGCTTAATTGCAAACTTTAAAAGCATCTGTTCTCTGCTACCGTCCTAGATTTTCTTAAGCAAATCTACCTTACTCTTGTCATGTACTCTCATTTTGTTTTAAATTTATCTTCTAAATAGTCATATTGATGTATTGTACAAAAAGAGTTTTCCAGAATGCATACCATGCATTATCTTCTCAGCTACAAATACTGTCCTGGTTTTCCGTATCACCTGCAAATATAATTAATGTGATTTTTACACTCTCGTTTTGTACTTCAAGTGACATTATGCAGCTGTTGATGCTGCGAGAGTGAGTGAATACATTCTTGCAATTGGATTTCTGACTGATTTGCAGTTACATTTCACGTAGGGTTCTTAGGGAAGTTTTATGGTTTGGACTTAAATAGGTTTGAAATAACTTTTCACTAAAGGTTGTATGATTCATTAGTGAGGGGGAGGATAATTTGATGCTCTTTGCTTCTTCTCCAGTTTTGTCATTCCCTGTGGCAGGTCTTCTCTGTTGTGTTCAGATGAACTGCCCCTCTGGTCTTCAAATCCATCTGCAGCTTAGTCCCTGCATGTCTGTCTATGCAGATCTTGACAGGTACCTCTCTTGTCCACTGTAAGGCAAAAGAGGAAGAATAGGAATAGCTGTTTCAGATGTGTTCTAAGTTCTGTCATATCTGTGAGGGTAATGACCTTGTGAAAGTTGCTTGTGTTTTTATTTGCAGCTGGGTGACTGTTTAATACTACATGAGTCAGTAATGTACCTTTCTTTCAGTGAGACTTTGCAAGCTCTGTTAATCCTACTTCTAGAGACAGAAATTTCTAAATCTTCTAGACCATATGTTAAGCTTACAATCTCATTTGTTATCACTCACAACAGGTCTACTTAATATTCTTTCACTGTATGGTACATATGTGAAAGTTGCTATTTCTGGAAAGATGAGATGGTGTTATATGCCAACAGTGCTTCACTTGATTTTTATAGGAGTTTTCTAACTACTGTGCAGCTGCCAGTGCGTGAGAAAGCTTGCATTTACAATCGTAGATTCATGGAGTATAAAGAAAAGGTTTTTTTCTGCACAGAGAATTATTGGAAGAGAATTTATTTTGTTTGGTGGCCGCAGTTCTGTTTTATTGCCTTTAAAGAGAAGCTGCTGAATCAGACATTTCTAAGATTTTTGTAATTTGATTAAATTTATGCCATAATTAAAGGAAATCTGCCAGGGTTTTTTGCAGATATTACCCTAATGTTTGTGAGATGTGTTTCCCCAATCTGTTCCTGAGTTGCTTTCTTGCACAAATGTAACTCCCAGGTGTGCTGCTACGCTGGTACTTTTAATTGCGTTTTATTTACTGTGCTCCGGAATTATCATTTTGCTTTCATCAACACTTATGGGTAATTTAATACATGCAAACTAAATTCGTTAATATCAAAGCAGTAACTGTGATACTTGCTCCATACTTTTATTTCTATGGCAATTAAAACCTTTAAGCTAAACATATATTGACATACCTTCTGGAGGTATGTCAGTATGTCTTCTGGAGGTAAATGATGTCTTTCCCTTATAGATAGATTTGCAAGCTATGTAATTTATCTCAAGATCAAGTTCTGACATCTCCATACCTATCCATTAGAAAAGGGAGGCAATGGTATTTATTATTAGCAGAGTATAAAGATCGCATGAGGTGATTTAGGAAGCAGCTATGGGAAAGAATCCTTTCCCTTTTCTGTGCAGTCTGAAAACTTGCTTGAGCTTCTATGCAGTACACAGAGTTTACCAGGTTTGAGTAGTCCCTTTTTAGCCAGTGATGTTGCTTGAGGTAGAAAGCACTAGAATAAGTGGAAAATGATGCAAAATTGGCTAGCTGACACACTGATAAAAGTAAGATGGGATGCAGCAAAAATCAGTGCTTTTGTGCCAGTGCTGTAATAGTGAAGATTTTAAGTGACTTTGATTTGCCTCCTGCCAGCATTGTTGACTTGTGAATGAAGGTGAAATAAACAATACTGCATGTGTATTGTTCCTATTCAACAGCTATTTGTCAGGTAGCTGATGTAGTTGTCCTTGCTGAAGGAGTGGCTACTGAAAGATGATGTTGGAATTCACAGCTGAGACTAATCCAGGTGTTTGAAAGTCAGCAGTCTGTGGGAAAGTCAGCACACCAATGGATACTTGAGAGCCTGTGGGCATATTGAAAGCTATATGCTTTTGGACATGCTGTAAAATAATTTAGTGAATGACAGGTCCAGAGCAGTGGCACTGTGTATGAGCAGTCAGCTGGGGAAAAAGAAAGCCTAGTTACAGGAATTATAAATGGGAAGAACTGTTGGACTTGAAGAGAACACAATGGGCTGAAAATCCAGGCCAGAAATACATGCTCAAAAGAAAGGGAGCCAGCTTGGACTAGCTAATAGTTCTGTCTTCAGCTCTTAACTTCATACTCTCAAAGGAGAGGAAATAATAAAAAGCTAAAATCTAAACTAAACCAGCCACTGATCTGTTCTGCATGGCAAGCAAAATGCTAGAGCTGCCTTGGGAATGGGAGAAGGAAAAAAGTAAGCACTGGGGAAGTTCGATATCTCGGCTGCCAAGGGTGAAACAGAACTAGCCATTCTCTTGGTACAGCAGACAGGATTTCTATTGCATATAGAGAAAATGAACCCAACAAAGGCCTACAGATAAGAGGGAGAGCTGCCAGAACAATGAAAGAAGGTAGCTATTTGGCTGTGATACAGATTTTCTTTTGATTGTTACTGAAAAACCTACCCTGACTGACGTGGAACATAAGTCTTTTCTGTGAAGACATTAACACGACAATTGCTGGAGAACATGGCAGGTTGAATGCTATCCACACCTACCAGCTGTGTTGCAAAGGGAGCAGTGTCATGTCTGTTTGCATAAGGCTGCCCAGTGCCCGGTTTGCCATTAAGAGGGGAAATACTTTGTCTTTGGCTGGTACTGAACACAATTTCATAGGCTTTGGGCAAATTGAACATTATTTGGAGCTGTGCATTCTTCTGTTGGCTGCTGTTCCTTGTGCCGGTTTCTCTTGTGTTCATCGGAGGCCTTCTTGGATCCTGCTTGCCAGTGGTCATAGCTGGCGCTTTCCTGTTTGTGTTTTGTTGCTGTATCAGGCTGGAGCACTTGAATACTTGTGAGGTTTTCTGAACACTGCAGTTCAGTTATAAGAGTCTCTCATAGTGAAATTCTTGTAAATTATTTTAAGGTAATTTCATTGATTTAGCAATATGAGTATGAAGCAGCAGGTGATCTGCTGGCTGTAATGGAGTACTGATTTGCTCTTCATCAAGTTCCCAGGGCCCTTCTGAGTTTCCTTGCAACCTGATTGAAACAGAAGTAGTGCTCAGGTTTTCCAGCCTTAATTCTGTGTTTTCCAGCTTCGTGGCTGGAAACTCCTAGTGTTGTAGCTGTATTGGTTGCAAGATTCTAAGTTATTTCTGTAACTGACGTAATGGCATCAGTAAAAGCCCTGTGTGTGGCTGCAGTTAAATGAGTATAAAACATGCATTATACTGTAACAGCTCACACCACATTCTGTGTCAGTTTTTGTTGATGCAGAAGCATTTACATCAATTTGAGTTTGCCGTCTTGGAGGGCAGGAGAAGAAGAAAGCAGGAATATTGCTTGAACTCTGATGGCTAACTGAAAGTCAGCTTTCCTCCTTATCCTTTACAGTCTCATGTTCCTGAAAGCCATACTGCATGTGCTGGATTATAAACTCATTAATGTATCAGCCACATTGAAAACCAAACCCAAACAGCTGGGCAATTGATTATCCTTTGGGGCATCTCCCAGCAAGTTGAGCAGCTCCCATAACTTCCGACAGGTCACATTTAGCAAATATAAACCAATTCTACCCAAGTACTTTGCCTGAGGACCTACCAGTTTCACCTCCTAATAACATCTACCTGGATTTAAATATAGGGGTACAGCAGAAAAAGGTATACAAATGCTATAAAAGCCTTAGTGACAAAACCAGTGAAAAGTCTTTGCATAACTGCTTCTGTGCTAATTGAAGATGTTGAGTACACATGCTCACAGCTGTGCAAATGCAGCCTTATACAAGAGGTTGATAGGGATGCAAAAGGTAAACACAGAGCCCCTACATGAGCGCAGAGCAGGTGAACCTCAGTATGACAGCACAGATATTTTGTACTGCTTGCTTTTATGAAGAGCACAAAGGCAATTCATTTGCTTCAGCTGCTTGTGGACGCCAGCAGAGAGAGAAAGGGTAACAGCATAATCTGTTAGGGTGTTGGTTTGGCAAATGAGAACGTTGTGTTTCCATCTGGAGGCTGCCAAGTCCTGACTGAGTCCAGATTTCACGTTTCAGTCTCTGCCATTGGCAGCAAATAAGGATTCCTGTGAACGGATGTTTGTGAAGGGCCAAATGCTGTGCCAAGAGCATCTCTTATATGTTGGTGATTATAGCTCCTGTGTGTTACAAGACAAATATTGTCTGACAAATACTAGGAGGAATATAGACACCTTTATAAATCAGAGCTTAATATTTAAAATGATTGGTTTTCCTACCCTCAAAGACAAACCCCCAGACCTGGGAAACTTCCTAAAGAAATGCAGTTGCCAAATTAAGGCAAGAGTGTAGGAGGTCCTGCTTGGCTAGAAGTGGATTGCTTTCTTGGACCATAAGATGAGCAAGTGCAGAAAGTGCAGTTACATAGAGTGATACCTCTATTTGAGAAGGTGATCTAGATCTGGATGCGATTTTCAAATCTGGGTTCCTGTATTGCCATGATAACTTACTCCAGGAGCTGGATGCTATTCCTGATGGCTCATATTTGTGCATTGACTATACGCTGTAGTGCCTTCTTGTGTCTGTTGAGAGACAATGTCATGCAACAGTTCAGGCTGAAGAATCTTGGCTGTAACAGGGTTGCACAGAATTTGCACTGGGGGTGTCTGTCCCTACAGTCGTGTCTTTTTGTAAAGTAGACTGCACTGAGGACTGAGACTGAGGGCAGAGAATAGAGCGGATCACCTGGGTCAAAATTTTGCCAAATATTGTGTTAATATGATACTTAACATGAAATCACCTCCAGTTGTTTTTGTGGTTTGTTATTCTACCACAATAAATAACTTCTGAAACGTCACCGGGAAGATTTAACTTCAATGAGTAGAATCTTGTTTGATTTCTCCATCTCAGTGGCTAAGGAAACTGTGAAAAGTTGGAATCAGGTCAGCACCTTTTTAACAGAATCAACCACAATAAAGATCCAAAATGTAAAGTCGTTGCTGGAAACAAACCTATGAACAGACACCCCACCCCTGGACTTTGGTGTTGCTTAGTGTTAACTTTATTAAGATATGAGGAATAACTGATTCCCACTCATCTTACTATGATAATAAAGCCCCAACCGCAATGCCCAACCTTTTAAACAACAGTATGTCAACTCCATCACTCTCCTGAATAAAATGGGATGCCTTGTTCCAGACTATCTGGGACAAAAGTCATAAAAACTTTCCTATTTTGTTTACCTTGCTTTAATATCTTTATACATTTAGTATGTAGTTTGGTTTTATATTGCTGGGGCAATTTGGATTTGTGGCAGCAGAGGTGGAAATGCAGGCAGTGCTGTGAAGATACAAGCACTGGCTGTAGTTAAGTGGAAAAAGTAGTGGCTATTATACTTCCCCGTGATTTTAGTGGAAACTCTGGAGAGGGGACAGCTATATTTCTGACTTCAGGAGACTGCCCCAGCCTCTGGGCTACTGTAAGACTGAAATGACGAGGAGGGGAGAAGATGTGAATGGGCTTGCAACGTGCTGTCTGACCTGTTGAGGTTGGGCTGCTAAATAGAAGGCATGCAAACCATTTTGATCCAGAGTGTTGAGAGTACACTGACAACAGCAAAAAAAGTAAACACAGCCTTAAATACCAGGTAAAAATCTGGTCTTCAGTCCCTTGCCTGGAGAATGAGGGTGATACCACCTGTGTGGAAGTACTGTAAGGATATATCTGTGTCCTAAGAACAAACAATGGGTTCTGTCACAGTAGAAAGCAGTGCTAGAGTTTACCCTTCACAGAGATGTATGCCTCCTGTTTTCCTTCCAGACGGTCGATGCTTGTTGATCCAATTCTGCTGGCACCCTGTTTTAGTGATCCCTGGAGTGATAGAAGAGTAACCATATGGTTTGCAGTAACTTGCATTTCAGCATAGAGTTGAAAGACTAATGTTTTCTTAGCCTAAATAATGCTTTGAACATTATTTTACATGGTCTAAGCAAAAATATGGAAGCAACCAGGCAATTTCGTAACACCATCTTGAGAGAGAGGTCAGCACAGTGAAGTGCCTGAAGGACAGCGCCTTATGGGTGCCCCTGGAGAAGCTTCAGTGGGTAGCAAGCAGATGGCTCAGTTCTGTCCACATCAGAAAGTCTCCTAAAACACCAGGAGGCAATGAGGTTCTGGCCAGCTAATTGCATCTGAGGTGCTCATGGGCATGGCTCTCTCTCAGCCCTTGCCTTCCTACAGGACAAGGAAAGAATTTTAATTCTTGAAAGAAATCTTTATAAAGGAAGTATGTGAAAATGAGGGCCGTAATGTAGATGCATGTTTACTATCAACAGTGGAAGACTGGATTTGGCAGTGTAGGAGAGCTCTTCTAGTTTAAAGCCCCGTAGTATCTGTAAAATTGCTTTATCAAAATATCAGTGGGTGTTATGCAGTGGCTATGCTAAATGTAATTAAAAATAGTGAATAATTAAAACCTGTCAGGGAAGAGCTATACAGGTAATTTAAATCACAGCTGTGCACAAAAGTAAATGTGAATGTTTTACAATTTAGGATTGCATGTTAGATTTGCCTTGTTCAGGTTTGTTCAAATGTAACTACAAGCACTATCCTGTATGACACCAAGCACAGGAAATCCCAAAGCAACATGAATATGTATGTTACTCTTGGACTTAGTGGACTTTTTCTTCAAAGAAGACCAAGTGCCTTTGAAATGAGAAGTGCAAGTACACTACAGCTCCTGGGAGCACTGCACTGGCACCCTCTTTATGCAAAGGTCATTGCAAATCAGGAAGTTCAATTCGCATTCTGCATGTTTTGTGCCACCACTCATCATCCCTAGCTGGTAAATAAGAAAAGTGAATTTGGACTTGAGGGGAGATGTACCTGTGCGCAATATAAACTTGGCCAGGTGTTCCTGAGGGAGGGTTTAGCCACAACTTTGGCTGCAGTGTATTTTTAAATCTAGATTGCAGTAGATGGAGTTCTAAGCTATTAATAACTTTAGTACGAAGAATGACAAATAACGTGTTCAGTGAGGGATCATAGGGACAACATGGAGAGCTTGGATGCAGGATTATAATTCTGGATTGACAGATGACTTAAAAATATAGGCTGCTAAATTTGGATATAGTGACTCAAGAAATAGTTATGCTTGGCCAAAAGAAGCCAGTGAGGCTGATTTTTTTTTTACAGCTCAAGCACAATAATACCTATTTTTGCATTAAAATGTTGGTAATGGGATTAAATTACTGTAAAAAATCCATATTTGCATGGTTGCGAGTCATCGAGTGAAAGAAAAGGAGGAAGAGAAGAGCCAGTGCGTCATTTTAAAGTAAAAGATTTTCAGAACTCTCCATTGCATGTGAAGAACAAACTTGTTTTCAGGAACCTTTGTCTTGCATTCCCCATTTTTTTTGGTAAGGAGAGCGCTCAAGAGGTTGCCACAACATCTGCATGCCAGAGAGCAGCAAATGAAGCTTTAATGTCTTTTCTAGTAGTGCTGTTTGTTTTTCAGGCTAGCGTATGCGTTCTCTCTGTGTAGGTTTTATTGGTTGTTCCTCCCCTCCTTGTGTGAACTCCCTATGTGTTACACGTAGTCAGTCAACACCCCCAAGTCCTTCTCCCCAAGGCTGCTGTCAGTATTGCTCTGTATACCCAGAAACATGCATGAGTGAGAGGGTGTGTGAAGAGAAGAAGAATTTCTTTGTGCAATGATCTGCAGGTAGCAAAAGCTACTTTTACTGTAAAATGGAGTAAGAGAAGTTGGTTTGTTGGGGTCTATTATTGGTGGGGTTTTATTTGTTTATTCTAGTGATAGCATGTACCCTACCTTCTAACAAGAATAAAATCCACCAGCTCAGGGCAGCATATTACTCCTTTCTGAACTCATCAGTTCTATTTTGTTTGTTAGATGTTTGCTTTAGGATATGTTTCTGGGATGTAGCTTAGTTATATTTGCCCAGTAGGGGTAATCTCACTAAGGTAGCATCTGTGCTATTTTTCCCTCTATGTTTCACTTGCAGACATCAAAAGCTTTACTGGAGTTCATGTTGCTACTTCCATGCCTCTTTTCTTAGTGTCTCACAGATAGGGAGGGAGCATAGGGAAGGGTCTTTGTAACTTAGAGAGGGCAGTGGTAGGTTGAGGAAGGAACTGAGTTAATGCTGATATATGTAGCAAGAACAACTAAAACAGAAGGAAGAATAATAATTCATCTTCTCTCTACTTTCTGATTTCTTGCTCTTAAACAGATGTCCCTTCAAGTAGGTTTCCCTTTTCTCTCCACTGTGAATAGTAGAGATTTGTACACTTCAGTCTTTCTGAAGCAGCACCAATGTTTCTGCACTTACCTGTCCAGAGTAGCAGGTCAGGATTGTGAAAGAATGGGATTTTGAATGGAAATCTGAATAAAACTCAGTGGAAAAGTTCTGAAGAAAAATGACTCATATTTAGGTCATGGGTCTATATTGAATTAAAAGCCAAATTTCAGAATGTCTTTAGGTTGAAAAGAATAATTGAGAACTGTGGTTTTTAGCTTCTGCCAGTTTCTGTATTAATGTCTGCTGCTTAAAAGAAGTTATGGGTCAGCCTTAGAACACAAAGGGATGCAGTCTATATGAAAACTTTATTCCTTCAGGTATTTCTCCTGTTTGTTTTACAGTGGCAGCTATTCAGATCGAGTCTGTTGGGTTTAATGACCGTTTCACAAAAGGAGTCCTTCCCTTAGTAGTGGCTTTATGAATGATGATAGCATCAGCCTGAAATAAGTTCATTTCTTGGCAGCCAAACTGAAGATTCAGAAAAGCACAAGCCTGAACTTTTCAGGGTATGCTGTATGGAGATAAGGACCCCAAATCTGTATGGTCTTTCTCTGCTTTGCAGTGTCAAATCTCTAGTTAGGCTGATAGCTTCCATAGTGTAGCTCAGCTCTCCTGTACAGGCTGATGAGGAGCAGGTCGAATTTAGACTGTTTTTTTGTCTGGAGTGAAAATTGACCCCTTCAGAAAAGTGAGGTGTTTGAAAAATGTAAATAAAGCATTAATGATTTTAGGAGCATTCAGCCTGATGTTCTCTCACCAAGTGGTTTCCTAACAAAAGCATTCTTTGCCCTCTTTCTTTCTTACCTTTAGAGGTGGGTTGGAATCAAAAGCTAATCCAGAATTTACAGCAAATAGCAATAACAAGGCTTTGTCTTCCTTAGTATCGTTGATGTTTTGAGTCAATACCATCCATAAAAATAAGCATCTGGCAGAATTAATTTCACATAACTTCAGGCATCTCTCATAGATGTAGCTCTACCCCCGGTATTCCCACCTCCTGCTACTTTGTTAGTGGCAAGGAATAAGCATTAGGGAATAACTCATCTGAACTTCTTCAGGTGACCAATAAGGCTATAATTGAGGGTGACACATTGGGCGCAAAAAAAGCCTGTTTCTTCCCAATGACAATCAGGCAGCCCAAGCTGATACCCTCAGGCAGAGGGAGTCATTCAGGAGGAGCCTTCTCCAGACGTGAGGTCTCCAGTTTGAAGTGATGTGCGCAACCCTGAAAGAGGCTGCCTGTGCAGGAGCAGGACCTGAATATGTATGCCTGTTTGATGGATCATTTTCTTTAATGAAGACAGTTGTTTAGGTTGTCTGTTTGATACTTTCTGTCTGAGCAGGTAACAATTAGGAGATAACAGCAAAAGGGTAAAAGGTTAAAAGTTTAGTTGGTTTGCATGTTACTGTTCGTGTAATAAGAGTAAGACTCGGAAACATTTATTATGGGTTTTTTTGTAAAACCTAGCTACCCTGAAGGATAATAGACTTAAAAATGTTTCATTTAGGCATCTTACAGCAAAATTCCGCAGGGGGTAAATACGTTTTTTTGTCTTCAGAAGGTCCCAGAAGTCTTCCATTCTTCCAGGAAAGACATTTTTTCCTCGAAGAATGACAATATTTCTTTCCAGCCAGACTTCAGAATGTTTTCCTCCAGAAGACACACTTCTTTCCAGTTGCAAGACTTGTGTTTGAGGCTTGTTATGTCAGGATATGTTAACATACCGCTTTTCCATGTAGACACTATAATTTGCTGCTCACACCCTTGCTTACTCAATTCTTTGTATGTGTAACTAGATATTTACTTTTGTATTGGTTAATAATACCTCATTGTTTCAATGTCATGTTTAAATCAACAGAAAATGGCAAAAAAGCACTGCCTAGATTCCAAGCGTATCAGTCTAGCTCTGGTCTTAGACTGAAAAAATCCTTACCATTCAAAAGAACTTGACATTGTAGCAGTGCTTTTGCATGTATATAGCAGCTGTGGACATATTTTGGTTGAGGCTTTTGATCCTAAATACATTTATTAGGTTGGAATTTAGGCACCTGTGCAGGTTGTAGACTATATGAAATGAAGGATACCCTGAGTTTTCCAATTGAGAAAACACCATGCAACAGCAGCAGTGGCCTGGTACCTGCTGCAATGTGTCTTCAGGGTTACTGAATCACGTGGACTCCTGCAGCACTTAACATGTTCTGCAAGCCTTTGCCATCAGATTTCAGTCCTTTGAAGCTCTTGGGGACTAAAACTGAACTCTTGTAGCCAGCAGAGCAGGAGCTCCTTTGCATCTCTGCTGCCATGAGAGTTTATAGACAAGAGTGAGATGCATATTTATGTTTATTTCATATCAAATTGAAGCTGATGTTGCAATCAATTTGTTGTGGAAGAGGTGGGGACTTTTGCTATGGTACCAAAAGTGTTGTTTTCGTTTATCTTGGTTAATACTGTAAAGTATCGGAGAAGCCTGAACTCTTAATGGTTGAATTTAACAGGCCACTTTTTAATAGGACATAATTAAGTCTCAGCCAGAGAAAAATGACATTTTCAATTGTTTGTCCAAAGTAAAATATCTTTAAAAAATAGCAATAATCTGCACCTCGGGGCAGTTATAACATCCTGTGACCTGGCAGAGGTGTAGGTTCAGGTTCTCTTAGGAATAAGAGAGGATTTGAACTTACATCTCTGATGTTCTATGCTAACATACGAATGGGCTGGAACGGCAGTAGGAATTGTGTTTAGAGGAGAGAAGAGTAAATTCAAAACTCTACTTTGGCAAGAAAAGCAAGAAACTCCCTGCAGCCAAGGTGCAAGTTGCTGGCTGAGCCTGGGAGAGGGTAAATCGTATCAAAGATTTGACAGAGGGAGGATTCCCTTACAGAGCTGATGCAGGAGTGTAAATTGCGTAAACAAAAAAGGGTTGCCCTTTGTTTTAGATGCTGCTGCCCTAAAATAAGCAACTAATAAAGACATGAATCAATTAAAATCCCCAAGGCTATCAGAAGAACTTGCATTTAAAACAGACTGAGCAAGACAAATAGGAAATTGACTTAGGCATCAAGGTCACTTTCATCTGAGAAGTTTCCTGGGTTTGCAAGGTTGTTGTGGAAATAATTACAGTCAGTGGAAAGGAAAAACAAAGCAGCAAGCCCTTGTGAGCCCAGATGGGCAGGTGCCAAATAGCAGCGTAGGGGCAAATAGCAACAAGGTGTTTGCCAGTAATGCAATGCAAAGCTCGTATCATACTGAACAAAGGTTGAGATTATTGGCATTTGAAACGCATTCATCACCAGTATCCATCTGGGGGAAGACTGCATCAATAGTACTTGCCCTTACTTGGTTTACAGTCTTTGGTGACATGAGCTTGGCTACTGAGCTCCACAGTGACTGGTCTCTCCCCTGGCTGCATTTTAGCCTATGTGTAGCTCAGTTATGAGATTCTGTACAGTCTCTCCAACTTTATGAGGATCCCGCTTCAATTTGGGAAAGAAGTCTCTTTGGGCCATCTTCTATTATCAGTACTGCACAGTTGAACGTTTCTGTTATTCCTCTGAATTCGACAGTGTTCATCAAAATATCGCTTTGTTTATTGCTCTGCTGGGTAGTGGGTTTCACGCCCTGTTTTTAGCCCAGCAGATAGGGGAAGGTGGAGGTCCCATTTGTTACGTATGATGCCATTGTGCTTTTCGATAATAAGTTGCAGTCTTAAAGGCAGGTGGCAGTAGCGAGCACATTGATGTCATTTTAGTGGGATTTGTGTCTCTTGTCCAGGGTATTTTGAAAATCCTCATGGATGTGTTCTATGCTCCTGCAGGTCTGGGAGGAAGACTCTGAGGGCAATGCTCATTGCCTGCTCCAGGCACTCAGCTCCCCTTGCTGAAACAGCACCTCCTGCTTTGCAGTTTTTAACAAGAACTCTAGAGTTTGAAGGTCCACATCTATCAGGCATCAGTGCTACCATAGCTGTACTCACCAAGCTGTGCCCTGCACTAGTTGTTACGCATCCAATTGCTATGTACAATGATGGAGAGAGATGAAGGGCCAGCTGTATTTGTGCGTATGGGGTGAACCGCTTCTGAATGGGTCTGTGCAGCGTCTGCCTGCATACATTGAGTCCTGTTGATATCCCACAGCAGCTCGTGGAAAGCCTTCCCTTACCCTGAGCAGTGACAGGGTTGGACCCATGAACAAACCTGCTCCACAGATGTTCACCTCCTACCTGCACCTGTCCACCCATTGCAATATCAAGCCATCTAATAACAGCAATTGTGTGGTTCTCTTTTCTTTACCTGAGCATCTGCTAAGCAGCTCTAGCACAGCATGGAAGAGCATTATCGTGCTTTACAGCTTATCTTGTACTAACAGCATCAGAAATACCAGCCATCAATATGCTCCCTCTTGAGAGCAAACCAACCGCAGGTGTGTCATCTGGCTACACTTATCTTCACAGACTCATGCTCCTCTTGTGTCAGCTCATCATAACTGCAAATCTATGTAGTTTTAACATTATTTATTACCATACGGATGAGCCAGATGACCTAATCAGTCTGGGGTTTATGATTCCTATGAAGAATAGTAACCGATGTTAGTCAGAAAAGAAACATCCGAGGCTTTGAACAAATTTCCATTAAAATATGTTTTTCATATTATGACATTTATTTCATGAAACATTAACTCCATTTTCTGCAGACTATGGCAACATTTAAAGGTTTTTCTCTCACTGTGGCATTACTAGATAACTAGAATAACGCAGAATATATTGTAAAGTTTACAGAGAGCTGCAAGTCTGAGACAATGTTACAGCTCAAAAATAGAAATGAAACAAAAGTCCAAAGAGAAAACTGTCAATGAAAATTGGTAGAAATTGGATATGTATGTAAATTACAAAAAGTAATCTACCAAGATTCATAGGGCAGATAACTCCAGCTACTCTTACTTGGCACCAAAAAGGAACATTTCATTGGAAGTGCTGCTGTTAGAGAAATGAAGTGATAAACATAAATTGAACATAAATGGCTGCAGGCGAACTTGAATACCAAACAAAAAAAAGTGAGTGTTTGTATACATATGTGTGTGTGCACACAGTGTTGTATACATACAGATGTCTGCAAGTCTCAGAAAGGGATTGGATAGCCAAGGATTCCTAGCCCAGCAAGCTTCCCAGGTGTAAATCCCTCAGCCACCTTCCCTGGGAATGGAGCTATTCCCAGGCTACGGGTGATGAAGCTCATCCAGAATGGGTTGTGACCACTGGTCAGGATGGGATGTCAACTACAGTCAAAGCTAAAAGGGGCGTGGAAGGATGAAATCAGGCTCTGAATTTCATGCCATACTAACTGATTAACAATATCAGGCTGTTACATAAGTTCTTATGTGAAGCATTGGGCCAAAATCTGATACGTTTTTCATTACTTTAAAATCTGGAATTTGCTCCATTATTTGTAATAGTAAAGAGGAAAAGTGAGGTTTTACCTTATGCCTCCTCCCTTCCCTTTCTTTGTTTAGTGCCTCCTGTATTGCCAGGTGCTTCTTTAAATTAACTCCTTTCCCTAAGGACACCTGTTAATTAATGTTAAAAATACACACAAAACCATGTGTATACATATGAACCTGTAAACATTCCTCCTCCTCCAATGCACATAGATGGCATAATTTTTTCTCTGCAGCTTCCTAGAAACCATACTAGAGATGTGGTATTTAAGAGTGAATGAGGCTAACGTTTATTAGGCTTGAACTGTATTGTGGGTAATTGTCCAGTAATAACCTTTGGTAAATTATATGATGCCTTTACTTTACTTAACAGGGAACACAGGCTCCCCAAACTCTAATATTATCATCATTCAAGATAATGAGCAACACAAACCATTCTATTACCAATCTAAAAGCAATAAATGTCAAAGTAAAGAACTATGCAATATTCTGGCCTGGAAGAACAAAGGACAGAAGTAATGATAATGCCTTTTTATATTTGCAGTCTATTATATCATGCATAACAAATGACCCCGTAATTGTAGATGGTGTTATTTTAACAGGTTGTAAAGAGAAAATGGTGGGGGTGGAAAGGGGGTGTTTTGAACACTGCCCTGAAAAATGTTGTAGGTTGGTAAATCGGAATAGCTGATGTTCTAGTTCAGTTTTATCCTGGTGAGTACACTGGATTATTCTGGAGCTGTTTCGTTTATCACTGTGATCATCCAGAGCTCTGCAGTGTGACACCAAGGTCCTTCTTTGCCGCATTGAGGGTTTTACAAATAACTTAGTGGTAGCCCCAGTTCTCCTCTGACACAAGCATAGGCAAGGACAAAAATACATTTTAAAACACAGGTTATTGATTTATGGAAATTCCTGATTTAGGCCTTTATAGACCATTCTGAGGTCACACAGTGCTTGGGCATACATTCATTATGAGCCTGAGGGTTTCAGCAAGTAATGGGCGCTTTCTGCTGCTGCACATATGGCAGTATAACTTCATGTACTCGTGGATTTATAGAGTTACTCAGGTTTCTTAAGGAGAACCTAGTCTGCTATTTGATCAGCACTGTGAGTATCTTTTTTCTTTAAATTAAGGGTCAAGGAAATTGCCCCAAACTCCAGAAGCCCATGCCTCGTCTACCCCTCTGTAAGAGTAACGTCATTCTTACTTTCATAGAATCATAGAACAGTTAAGGTCAGGCAAGACCTTAACAATGACCTAGTTTCAGTCCCCCTGCCATGGGCATAGACAACATCTAGACGGGGTTGCTTGAAGCCCTATCCAGCATGGCGCTGAACAATTCCAGGGATGGGGCAGCTTCTTGCACCTCATATTCATTGCCTGTTTTGAGAAAAACTTTCTGCTTAACAGATGCTCTCTCTTAGATTGCATGTGCTTCATGTTAACCTGTGAAAATCTACAATGCAACACGTGCTAAACCAGATGTTTAAATGGTACCATTCTCTATGTGTTGAAAGAATTTATTCATGTAGCTTTGGTGTAGTCAAGAAGCAATTAACGCAATAGATCTCATTCACTAATATGCACAGTCAAATTCTGTTCCCAAGTACCTAGGCTTGAAGTAAATCCATCCATCCTGCTCTTTCTTTAGATCAACACTTGTGGTCATGAGAGTATGATTGAGCTGTAAGGGGAAAAGTTAAGAGTTCTTTGTCCAGAAATGAGCTCTCTGCTGACGTTATATCGCCTTGTTACTCATGTGATTCTTTGCCTTCCCTCCCTTGCCCAACACAGAACATCCCATCAGATTCAAGACCCTTTAGGGTCAAGCCCTGCATGGTTTCAATTAAGTAAAATTCTACTCTGATTTGCTTTGGTGTTTTGCAGTCAGCTGGCATAGAGACCATAACTGCCAAACTTTGAACTGAATTAACCTTGCTTGTATTACCTTTATTAACCTGGTTTAAGAAGTCGCCCTTGGCATGTGTTTGCTGTTCGTGAAGTCACATTACTTCACCAACCTCAAAAATGAATTCGCAAAAGTATTTGTTGGAGGGAAGGCAGGCCCTCATAACAAAGATGTAAAATTTAGGATGGCATTTGTACTGCTGCTTAACAGAAGTGACAGAAAAAAGATAGCAAGCAGTCACTTTACATATCTGTTTCCTTCTTAGGGAAAACAAGTGATTAAACTTCTCAATATTTGCATTTTTCCCTTCAGCATACATCCCAAACCTGTCAAGCGAATGGCAGGGGGTGGCAGTGCCTGTTGCGCGTCAGCTTTTGGAAGAAATCGGAACCCGAGCTTCCTGATGGCACAGCCATACTGCAGTTTCCGTACCAGATCTCAGAAAAGATGTTCCCCAAGAGAGTTATTTATACAACTGTTTTCAGGTAAGTCCAGAATAATGAACACAGCTTGTGTTGTGTTTTATTTTTGCCTCTTGTTCCTCATCTCGAAATGCTTGTTACATATTTATCTGTATGTTCTTCTGTTTCTGTTTGTAATTTTATGTAGTAGCATCTGTGAGTGGTAGTTTTGTATGATAACATGTATATAAGTGAAATCAACAGTTGGGTTTAAGGACTGTTCAATAAGCAGAGGAGTTTTGGATGACTGTTACTAGTTGCTATGGATTGACTGCTATGCAACTGGTATGTGAAGAGGGATTTAGTTCAACAGTTTTTCTGGGTGTTAAGATTGTTGCCCTCTTTTCTTGGGTTACTACAGAAAAAGCGATCTAGTTTCTTTTGGTCTGGAAAGAACAAATAATTAATGTATAGAACAGAACTGTCTTTTGGCTCTCTGATTCCCCATCAAAAGTGGCATTTGGTTGCTCATCAGACGTCGTCAGGCTCAGAAATAGTTACTGGAAGAACATATGTGAATCCATCCTCAGACAAAAGTGTAAATGGTAATTCCGCCGCTGAGCTGGGAGTAAGGTAAATGACAATGTCCAAGAGAATCAGGGGAAATTAACTAGGGGAAATGTTTTGGAATTGCTTATATATTGAGTTTTAGTTTCCAAAATATCATTGAAGTGGAGTGGGAGGCCACGTGAATGTTCCAAGTCTGAAGGTAGGAGTGTAAAACTTGAAATGGTACATCTGAGGCACAGGAAGTTTCAGAAAGAAGTGGGAATCACCAAAGTCTGCTTTAGTGAAAGAAGAAACACAAAACACCAAGAGTCGGTTACTGTTAATCCATCTTTCAGCCTATTTGACACTGCACAAATGGGATTTGGCACATCACTAGGGAAACTATAATGTAAGACTTTGCACAAGTTAATTTGAAGGTAGGATTTAACCATTCTTGAAGTACCTGTGCAAGGCTTAGATGGCAGAGATTCCTTCCAAGCCGGCGTTCAAATGAATAGTAACGTTATTATAGTCTAGGAGAATTTTTGAGTTTTCAGTCCTGTTCTGTGTAACAGCGCTTGCTCATTAAATCGCAGTCCCATTGTGCAGGGTTTCATTATGAGCAGGAAAGTCTCACCTCTGAAATGGAATATCCATTCCCCCAATTACGCTTGCAAAGGTCTGACAAATCAATCTGTCCCTCATCTCGTCAGTCTCCCACTATCTCAGCAGTTGATCATTTGTTGGTCCCAATAGCTATGTCTCTGACTAGCTATCCTGAAATTAGTAGAGGTTTACTTATGCTGACATGAACAAGTTCTATTGGAGTTCCTTTTCACGGCGTCAAATACGTTGCTCCTGGTACTTAGCTTATCTAAATATGGTTTGCAACTCATGACCAGGGAAAGGAACTACTTCTCTTATGCTTGTTTCTGCAATTTACTCACTTTTGAAACTTAATACTTATGCATCGCTTATACTCATTTGTTTCATGTATTAGAATACAGCTTTTACTGACTACACAAATAAAAATTTTGTCGAACTGAAGAAAAGTACCACACCTTTGATTTTTACTGTTAGCCAAAAAGAGGGTTGATTTAACTCTTTTGAATAACAGGATATCTCCTGTATACGAGTATGCTATAGTTCACTTTATTTATGCCAACCAAACTTAACTAAGTCTACTTTTTTACTGCCTGTGCTTCAGCAATGCCTAAAACTCTTCAGTTGAGTCAGCAGCTGTACACCAAAGTTTTACATCTAATGCATAATTGTGATGAATGCAGTTGAAGATTTCAAATTCCACTTAATTGTTGGTGTCTTTTCTTAAGTATGTCTAGTTATCTTCTAGCATTAAAAATTAGATGATTTTGAGGGGGAAAAAAAGTGATTTTTTCCTTTTATCATTAACAATGCAAAGCAGTAGAACTTTGTTTGTATTTAGTGTTTTCCTTTATTTTCATTGCTACAGGAGAACATGCTTAGAGCTTCTGATGTTTCTGTTAGGGGAGTGTTTTCCTCCAAAATGCTATTGCTAGAATTCAGTTCTGTATTGTTCATGAGACAACAGAGGAAATTCAGACAAATGTTGATAGAAGTCATATAAGCAGATGGTACTGTACACTTTACTGTAGAATGGTTATGTGAAGAGGATGCAACCGCAGGAAGATGTGTTCTACTGTGATGGTTTACATCAACAGGAGCAGGTTCCCATGTCTTTCTCTAGCAGGTCCCAGCAGGCCTCAGAGAAAGCATGGGAAACATCATTGAGGACAATTATACAGTTACATGTCTGTAAAGTGGGTTTTTCTTTTTCTGTCTGGTTGTTTTTTTCCCCTTTGTCTCCAGAAGGACTTTGTTAACAACTACAAACCCTCCAAGCGTAGAGGTGCGGTAAGTCAGGAAACCAAATCTTCGATACAGGGGGATTATCACATTTTGAAAGAAGTTGTTCTGATCTGGAGTTCTTCTTTACCTACCCCATCTCCCAAAATATCCTGAAAATGAAAACCCAGGGCTGAAGACAAGTAAGTATGTCACTCAAGCTTAGGACCAAGGTAGGAGGTGCACGCCTTCTAGACTTGATTACTTTTAGTGATAAGCTGCATATTCTTATCTACAGAACATCCTTAAACTCTGTGTTGATGGTATTTCGTGACAATGACTAGTTAAACACACACCAAATCTATCATCTGCAAGCTGTTATATACAAAGTGCTGCTCCATGAACAATGCTAATGGAAAAGGCTTTAAGAAAGCCTAGGCAAACTGCCGAAAGAGCTGTTCTGCCTACCTTGTCCTCCTGTAACTGGTGATGCATTTTAGACGTGAATGAGATTCCTGAAGTTGTTAATGCATTTTAGAGATGGAGAACTTGTGTTAATGAGGAATTGCATGGAATGATATGGTGCAGGGCCTTGTGGGAATTCTACACTTTTAAATAATCTCATCACATACACTTCAGAAGGAAGTGCTAATTAAAAGTATAAAAGAACGTATGTGGTATCTGTGAAGCTGTTATCCAAAGTTGTATTGCTGCATCTGTTGAGCGCTGCAGTTAGTCATAGTTTAAGGAGAAAATAAGATATCTGAGTTCTAAAACTACAGCCCCCTCCCTACACTTCCTCCTCCCCAGAAAAATCAGTCACAGCTCACCTAATAGCTGTTAGTTCCCGGGACTCACAGTGCGGTGAAGGTTATACCTTAGGGAGCATTTTGTTTGTTGGTGGTGGGTTTTCCTCCCCCTCCACCCCACCCCCCGTATATGTAGGATTTAAATAAGTTAAAAATGTGACATTAATTATCACAACTGCAAAAGCAAATTCTGCTTTCAGGCTTCATCCAAACTAGGATTTAATCTCTAACATGTCACACTGCTGCTATCTGCAGTTCAGAGCCATGATTAGACATGAAATCAGTAAAAAACTTTTGGCCATAAGCAGTATGCAGGCATTCTTTCTGTTTCAGTGTTACCAAAAATGATTAGAAGTTATTATAAAAGAGAATAATATTAATAGTGGAAAAATACTGTTAATACTGGAAAAAAGAAATACAGTGTAGTTTTCTATATTGGTTTTATGGTGTGTGAAACTTTATGAACTTAACCTATAGCTTATGGCAGTGCAATCATTTTTAGCAGCATCCAAAATCAGTGCTTTCCGCTAATCTGTCTGTAGAAACCGCAGTAGTAGAAAGGGGAAAAAGAAGCAACAGTGCTTCTGCATTTTCTGAACAGGTGTCTCGTAGTTTTGAAAGCTGAAAGGACAATGCACTTTGAGAGAAGGGGAATGCTGTGAAGCCCTGTGATTTATAATGACCTGCCTTAGTGATGATGACTTTTTAAATGGTTTAGTTACTCTGTACTGTTGGTTTGAACATTTCTTGGTGCTTATCTTTGCTTGTTGGAACCCTCTTTCTGCATGGTCCCCTCTTTCCTTTATGAAATATTTTCCTTCCTAAGTAGGGGAGACAGGCAATTCTATCACAGATGGGGACCCAGGCCTCAGGGAAAACAGGTGAACTCCCCAGAAAGTGTCTGAATTTTCTGCAGCTCAGTACATTTTATTACTAGCCTGTCAGTTCCAGTGTATAAATTGCACTGTAGAACTAAATAGATAGGTGGGGAAAGTACCTGTGTTATATAGTTTTTATTAATGACGATTTAGCACTGAATATACCAGATACTGTTTTCTTCTTCAGCTGTCATCAGAAGCTTATGGGATGCTGTTCATGGATAGTATTTCAGTGTGCTATAGTCATGGTTAATGCTGGGTGAATTATTCATCCCAAACAATACTTATGAATTTATGCTCCCCATTTCCTACAAGAGCACTAGTTATTATTATGCTCATTGAATAGGACAGTATGCTGCTTTCAGAGAGCTCTCTATCTCTGGGTTACAAGATGCACCTATGAATCGTGTATCCTGAGTCTTTTATTTTCCCTCAAAGGTGATGCAGATGTTGTTCCCTCAGGAACAGCTCTGAGGAGTTGCTCCTAATTGTGTGGTAACTGTGGCTGGTCAGCTGAAGCACAGGAGAGGTTTCTGAAGGTGTGACCTTCCCCTATAGGCAAATATCTGCTGTCAGAATAGTTCACAACAGATCGATCAATTTACAATTCATGCACTGGTGTTCAGGGGTCCTCTTTTGATCCAGGCCAACTTGGCTTCGTGAGTATTATTCATTGTGATCCTAGCACCTTCATTTGAGGTAAGCAAAGCATTTTTTTGGCTTTGACTTCCAGAGTGTTTGTAAACTGACCTGACCTGAGCTGGAGGTGTTAATGTGGCCTGGCAGCTTGCCTGCCGCATCTTACAGGGTAGGTAACCGTGGCTTTCTGTGGTTTGTGTGACTTGCGTGTGTAGTTGGGTACTGGGCTACAGCATATGTTGTGGTTTAACCCCAGCTGGCAGCTCCACCACCACCACCACCCCCCCAGCAACTTGTTCCCACCTAGTGGGAGGAGGGAAAGAATCAGAAGTGAGAAAACTCATGAGTTGAAATCAGGACAGTTCAATCAGTAAAGCAAAAGCTGGGCACACAAGAGAAGCAAAACAAGCAATTAATTTGCTTGTTCAAGTAATTTGGCATTGGTTTTTCTCCATTTTGGAATGGCAGCTATTTTAAATGGGAGAAAATAAGGGGAATTGGTTCTGTGGTGGTGGCAGGAAAGCTATTCTAGTGCTCAAACTGAGACTGTGATATCATGTGGAGAATGAATTTTCTTTAAAGAAAAGATAAAAATTTCCCAGTTTTCATGGCTGCAGACGTAAGCTTTACAGTCAGAGGAATGCACGGTCTAAATGGCTTAAGCACAAACAAAAATTGCAAAGAAAATAGAAGAAACTGATTCTTTAAGCAAATTATTACTGGGTTGTGGGTGTGAACTGTGTCCGTGTGATTTAGGAATATATTTTTCTTGCAACAGTCTTCACAAAATGGCACAAAATAGGTCTGGAAACTGGGTTTGGGTACTGATACAATGATGGTTATTCTCTAAGTATTTACTTTTGTTTAAAAAATCCTCTATTTAAATGCATTTATACATAAAATCCTTATAAGGCTGGGGACTTGTACACCTTTCCTGATCATCCCTTTCATGTATCCGGACTCTCAAATACCGACAACAAACAAGCAAGTCTGATGTCTTACGTATGAATTTTGCTTTGTTCAAACAGATCCATTTTTTGTAGCAGTTAGTTTCTGCTAAATCTAAAGGTTTGGGTTTTGTTTTCCTCCCCCTCCCTTTTTTTTAATTGTTGCCTGAGCTAGCAAAGAGCAAAGGCATTAAATGAAGGTTAAACAGATCCTTCAAATAAGAACTAAATAAAAAGGCAAATTTATCTGGTTATTTACGGAACTGCTATGCTCGTGGTATTTTAAGTAAGACTGATAAAATGAGTACTGATTGCCAGCAAGAAAGAGAAAATCGCTCTGTGCTTAAAATCTGCATTCTCTAAGCAGTGGAATGGAATCCATTTCATACCATCAAAAAAATAAGAGTGCTTGTTCCTCACATGATGCATAAAATTAATGTTGTCTCAGAAAGTTTGTGTACCATTTAAGATTTACTTAGATTCTTTATAATAAAGGCTTTATAACCTGCCTCTTGCAAACCACGGCATCTCTGGAGATGTGGCCAGATGAATGTGGGGTACGTATTCTCCCAGAGACTAGACAAATTTTGTAGCTCTAAGGTTAACTAAATCCCTTATGTGTCAGAATGCAAGTAAAGTCACTGGTCTTCCAAACTCCTTTTCACTTCTTCAGATATCCTTTCTCCCTCCTCTTCCTCACGACAAAATCCTCTCAGGTGTTAAGGAATCTGTGCTTCCTCTGAAGTTGAAGATTTCCTTGGTTCTTTCTTTTTCCTTATTAAACTAATTCGAAGAAATATTTAATTTGAAATGAGGAGTAAGAAATGGGGAGGATGTGAACTAGTTTATTTCTCATTACTATGTGATACTGTAAGTCATTCTTAAGATATCCTAACATATCAACTCTAATATGGACATATGTTCATCTTTCCTTCACAGGATCTCTTTGGTTTTAATTCTCATGGAGAGCCTGAAGCTTGCCTGATACATAGATTTGCCGGCTTGCTCTATAAAGTGCTATGAACTCAGCGTGGGGAAGTGTATACACTCAGAAAGCAGAAATGGAGCATGTGTGTGGGAGCATTAACCAAGTGTTTTAGAAGCAGTGAAAGCTCTCTTTTCTAGGAAGGCAAAAGCCTGGATATTGAGAAGCAGGAAACTTGAAGTTCAGACCTCTTTTCCCTGTAGTTTTCACTTTGTTGTCCCACCGAGGCTGTGGTACCTGTAGATGAGAGCAGACATTGATCCAGGGTAACCTAAATAAAGCAGGCATGCTTTGTCTTGGAGGCAGTACTCTGTTTAAACCTGTGGTAAAGGTTATTTGCAGTGTATACAATGACAGTTGGCTTAATGTTTTCTGATGCTCCCCCTACCATCCTGGAATTTTACTTAAATAATTCTGCTTAATTTTTTTTGTTTTAATTTAATTTTTTCATTTGTATTTATATTTTTATTTGTATTCTTTGTGGAAATTGAGGTTTGTAAAAACCCATTAACCACTTTAACTCTGGTCTGGTGACTTCAGTCTTCTCGTAGTTACCTCCAGGCATCCACCTTAGAGTACACCCTTATCTATGGGAAGATTGTACTGGTCTGGGAATAGACATTTCATTTTGGTTTTTACAGGGTTTTATTCTTTTTAGGATCCCAATCCTAAAATATTGGAGTTATCTGAAAAATACAAAATTTCTCATATGGAACCGTTGTACCATTCGCAAACATTATCATCATCATCATCATTGCCTAAATGGCTTTTCATTTCTGGCAGGTTTATTGAAATCTTAAGGATCATATTGTAAATAGCCTCACCTGAATCTACGCCACATGTTGTAAAAGGAGAGATCTAAACCTCTTAAGTTTGTTGTATCTTTCACAGTGACAAGTGCAATACCATTTAAGTTATTGACATTTTCAAGTCTGACTGATGACCTACACCTTTTTTATTTTTTTATTTTTTCTAACATTAGTTCCTTTATAAAAGCCCCCAAAATGTCAGCATTCTCTTTTTCACTTCTTCCTGTTCCCTCTTGCCTTCATCTGCTGCAAAGCTCATTCTTCCCCAGTTCCTGTGCTTTTTTTCTCCAGCCCTCTCTTTCATTCTCTATCCCCAGCCTTTTATCCTTTGCAGTGTCCAGGTCCTGCTTTGTCCCCAGCCAGTTCCTGGGGGATGATGATGATGGTGATTTTCCTCAGCTTAACGCCCACCTTTTCCTGCTCGTATCGGCTGCATGCAGGGAGTCTCATTGCTAGAAACAAGGTTTTCTGCCTCTTGAGCAGCAAGTGGTTTATTAAATTGTAAGGGATTCTTTGTGACAAAGTGCGAATGCTTGGGACTTTAGTTTAAAATGTAGGTCTCTCCTCTGGAGAAGACACAGTGTTTTCCATAATAAGGGTCAGAGCAGCGATAAAATAAGCAGAATTTCTCACAAAATGTTTCTTATTTCTCTTTTTTTCTTGAATGCATGTGACATGACAAAACCCTAATGCCACCACAGCACTTGGATCTGAGGAAAGGTACATTTCACCATAGCAGAAGGCAGCCGATATTTCTGATAAAACATAGATTTAGTATTTCACTTCATTTTTCTTCTTCACACTTTGCAAACTTCGAGTGCAGCATTGTAGATAATAAGTTTAGCATTGCCTTGGGAGCTTTGCCTTAAAATGTAAGCAAAATGCGTGTGATGTAAGGATCTTATTCCTTTCCTAGAGCTTCCCCATCATTCAGGGTTTCAAACAGAGAAAGCCTATTTCCTGCAGGCCAGGTATTCACATCACGGATGAGATGTGTTGACAAACAGAGCATCTTTCTAGAGAGTGACAAGCTCTGTCTGAAGCCAGTAGCATATTGAGCTGACACCCCACTCCCCCTCCTGCTTCCTGTCCTGTTAAACAGAAGTCCTGAAATTTACTGTGTGTTGAGATAAATCTGAGGGATGACATATGCGTTGGCACTTCTGCTGTATGAAGCATTTGCTCTTAATCCACAGTCTCTGCCAGACTACCACTGGTACAGGGCACTGGGGAGAAGTGGTGTGATAGTTATCAAGGCTTAGTTTGTCACTGAGACTGTTTTACAAGGTACACTTATTAAAATGCAAGTTTTTTGTTAAAGAGGAGATTTCTGAGACTTCCATAAATACAGCAGTGTTGAGACTGGCATCATCTGATCACTGGTGTACAGTGAAACCAGTGTTTCAGCTTAAGCATTCTCTAGAGCCTGATTGATTTTTATATAGAGCTTTGCTGCGTGAATATGGGCTCCATCTTCCCAGATATAAACCTGATACCCTTTCTTTATGGAGCTCTGGCCACACAATGACATTTGACAAGAAGATGTCATTTTGTGCCTGCTGAAGGTGTGATGAGAGATGTGACAGGTCTGGAAGCTGGTGTGCAATTGGGAAAATTCAGGTTCAACTGCAGCATAAGGGTTGATTAACTCTGTAATCTCATAGATACTAATTGTTGCAAATGTCATCCTGATTAGGGTCGGTTTTCCAACCTGTAAGAGCAGGCATGCTTTCAGGGACCATATTATTTTACAGGGAAGTGTTCAGTGGAAATGGAACTCGAAGTGATCATGGCCTTCCATGCCCCTCTCTAGAAATGAAATGGGATATGGTTATTCATTACTCTGGATACATTTCATCCTTTGACTTAAAACCGGCAATTAATAAGTACATTTTTCAAAGTGAAGGACTTGCACAATGGAGGCTGCAGTAGCATTTCTCTCTATGTATGAATTACTGAGCGCTTAGTTCTGGAAGCGATAAACCAAGGGCTTGTTTGAATAGTAGAAGCACAAGCTGAAAAGTGTGGACTTCGGTGTGAGCTAGATACCAGGAGTTAAATAGAAGAAGTCCAGTTCCATCTCACGTAAAGCTTGCACTACCCTCAGTAACCTTGCTAGCATGATTCTTTTTAACCTTTAGTCTGTAAAGGTCTTAATAAACCCTAGCAATTGATTGTCTTTGCTGCATTTTCAAAAGGTTATTTTATTACAACCTTTTGTCTGTGTTCCCTTGCAGTACTTGAAATTCCTGTGTGTGTTTGCAAGGTGGTTTGCTGATTTTTGTGCTCTTTTTTAATTGTTTTTAGTGTTTTTCTGGCTTCTTTGTGTCACCTTTTTATTATCCAAATTGCAGTGGCTTGTTTCCACCTTCTTCTCCTGTCCTGATACAGAGGAGGAAACAGTGGCTCTGCAGCCTGGGCACACTGTCACACAAATGCCTATTGGCTCTGCTCAGGGCTGTAAAGGGAAAACAGTGGAGACACCTAGCAAGTCCTTAGGGTTAAATGCAGACAAACTCTCCCCTGCAGCAGGCAGGGAGCCTTGTGCCAAGAGCTGGACGGAGTCATTCCCTGGCCGAATGGGTCTGGGAGCAGCAGCTCAGCCTCAGGCTTTGGAGAGCCCCTATGTTCTCTGGCCCTGGGTGAGGAGCCAGCCTGCCAGGGTGTGTGCCCAGCACCTTCCTCGCCCATGGAGATGGGCTGCCGGCCCTGATGCTTTGTTCCGCTTGGAAATAGCTGGAGAGTTGTTAAGCAAAAGTTTGTGGAGATGGTTTCGTCTGCACAGTTAGTTTGTTGCTAAGATCTCAGAGGATCAAGCCCCACAATAAATGCGTATCACTCTATTCTCAGAAACAGAACATAATGCGTGTTTTACGATGTACTGGTGCTTGAAGCACCAGGCTGGCTCTTCTAAATTCAGCTTGTGCCCCACCGGTCAAGAGGCTCACAGAAATACTGTGCTCTAGATGAGCAAGCCTGAGCTCAGAATAGCATGTGAACTATTCAGTGTTGATAGGGTTTTGTGTCTGATTCTTTTTCTGAAGTCCACGTGGAGTTATGTTTCCTAAAAATCGCATCAGGTCTTTGGGCATTATAGGACATAAAAGTGTAAAAAGTGGGCTGATGCCAAAGGTATATTAACCAGATAATTTAGAATGCAAAAGCAACCTTTCCATGGAACCCCCTTCTCAAAGCAGCAACACCAGGTCTTGTCTGCTTCGGTAACAAGAGGAAAAGGGAAGAGGAGATGGTCAAGAACAGGTAACAGCTGGATAAATGTTAGCTTATCTTGACCTTCGGTTTTCATTTAGGGACAGTGTTAAGAACCAGAGAAGATGACCGCATTGCTTTAATATTCAAAGTGTTGAAGTTTGAAAATGTTCAGAAATGTCCACCATTTTCGTTTCATTCTGCCAGGTTAGCAAAGGAGTCTTTCACAGCTTTGTTTCAGTCTTGTAGAGAAGTTCTTTTAGCTTTTACTTTGATTTTCTTGTGTACATATCAGTACTCAACAGTTTTGCATCAGAAGGTGAGAAAACAGAGAGGGAAGGCCGAGGGTGTTTCCCTCTGAGGAGGACTCTGAATCCCTCTGAGAAGGTGGGAAGGCTTTAAAGCCCCCATTTGAAAACAAACATTTAACCTTTCCCACTGTGATAGCTTTGTTCCCATACTCAGTGATTTTAACATATTAAGGAGAAAAAACCACAAACCCAAAACATGGAGAATTTAAAGAAATAGGAGCGGAAATACCTCCTACCAAAAGAGCCATTGTGAATACAAGAAGTGATGCTTTGAGTAATTGCATATTTCACTGGGGAAAGGAAGGCTGTGAAGGTAGATAAGAATGTATTTGTTAAGGCATGGTTGACAATAAGAAATAGAGGCGGAGGTGCTGGGTCTAGTTATGCTGGTTTATAAATGAGTCACTTGCATTGAACTCTATTGTGGCACTTTGAAACAAAAGGGAAACAAAAGTCACTGAATTTGCTGTGTCACAGCAGAATAGAAGGAAGCCACCCCACAGAAAGCACAGTCTCTATTGGTGTGGTATCATCTGGAATCTTTTTCTCAAACACAGTAACAGAATGATGTGTTATTTAGCTTAAAAGACCACTCAGCTTTTTAGGAGACACCGTGCTGCTACTGTCCCAGCCAGAGCGAATTGGCACTAGGGTTTCCTACCAAATTTAAGCAATTTTAGCTACTCTGTTCCACCTTGTTTTTATAGGTGCTGCAGGTTTATTGCTTAAGATTGAAAAAATTGCTGACACGGGGGACTCTGGAAGCGCCTCACTATACAGTGATTTGAGTTTTCCAGGGAGAGTCACAAGCAGCAATACAACTCACAGAAGGTCTAACTAGCATCTTCTGTATGCATGGTGGCATATTGATTTTTGGAGTCCACCTCTCACTGGGCCCTCTTCTGAATGACTTGCAATGTGTCATAAAACCTTTGCTTGGGGGCTGTTTTGTCTTGTTGTCTTATCAAAATATCAGAGGGCAGTGGTCTGCTATAGTAAGAGAACTGTAAATTTCTTTTCTGTTTCATTTAGTTGGGTGTATTTGTAAGAAAACCAAAGTTTGGATGTGCATCCTGTACATTTTTTAATCTATGAAGATGCATGAACACATGGACAGGCGTGTACACACATACCCCTAATTTGCCCTTGTGTATTAAAAATATTTTAATCTTTAAAAACAAGAGTTTCTTAACCATCTGCTATAGTTGTACCTGAATATCACATAGTACTTGCCAAAGTCATTTAGTTCAAGCCTGTTTATTGATTGAATTACCTTTGGACTAATTAAATAATGATTACCACCTGCAGTGCACCCAGCATGAGTTTCATTGGTTCTCCTTTAACCAGTTGCTTCTAAGTTTTGTTTGAGAGCTTAGCAAAGAAGTATTTCAGATGAAGCTAATTTGTCGTTTCTACAAGAGCAGCTGTTTGTGAGATGTTTTGATTACATGGCAGAGCAGCCTCTATAAAGAGCTGTTTGGCTCGGTAGAGCTTCTCAACTCCAAACAGGGAAAAGCTCTACAAAATGATTGCTCCAGTGTAATAAGTGCAAGGGGGTTAGTCTGAACCAGCCCATGGGGGCTGCCTGTTAGCTGGAATTCCCGCATCAGTGTATTTGTGTGCCACACGACTTCAACATCACTGAGGTCCTGCGCAAGCCCTGGCCTGAGGAGGTACTTGTGGTTTTATTATGTGGGGTTTTTCTGTTTAATTATATAAATGTAATGTAGTTCTCATGCTGCTGCTGAATTTGTCTAGGGGTATGCTTTCCCAATAATAAATGTTTCCTTTTAGTATCATCAAGTAAGTGGTAGTTGTGGAGATGTACAAGGGACGCTTTGTCCTACACCACATATTTGTGCATGCTGCTTTATGGCCTTGTGCTACTTGTTTCTATCAGTTTCCATTTCATATCAGTAAATTGGAGGGTTGCATGGTATTTGCTGCTTGATGCTCAGGTTTGTACAGTATCCTCCTCAGAAACCTTGAATTGGTGTGTCTGTCTTTGTTTTCCATCTCTTGCTAGAGGCTGTGTATTTAAAATGGCTGATTGGGTCAGTAGGTGCAGAGGAAGGGATACAGGGCTGCCTAAATCTTTTCCCTTTTCCTAATATTTTAATCCTGCTGGTAGGGACAGTGGTGACAGGAGCATTGGTTTGAAATGTTTTGAAGTGTAATCTGAATTCTTGTTTGAACTTGAATTTATAATTGTTATCTGAAAGAAATGAAACCTAAGGAAATATAACCACCCGTCTGTTTCCAAATGACCCTGATTGAACCTCATAAGATTGATTTTTGGCAGAATTCCTCCCCATCTGATTTATGGTGATATATATGTAAAAATACATGTGTTTTTATATATGATTACAACTATTTATATTAGAAAAGCAGGAAGTTGTATTTTTTATTCACATAATTCTTAAAGGTTTTTGCAGCTACGCATCTTTTTTGCTTCCTTGCGCTTTTGCCATATGTTTTCTTCTCCTTCTTTCTGGGGCTCTGTTTTCTGTCTCTCAGAATACTCAGAATAGAAAGGAGGGAGAAGGAGCTGGAAGTTGGTGAGGTGAAGGAGGAGCCTTCAGAAAATTCATTTCCTTTTCCATTTAATCTGTTCTCCTGCGTGAAGAATGTCAGTGTAGCGTACTACTTGGGTCAGAGATTGCTTTTTTATTCTGTGGATTTCTGCAGTAAGAGAATTCTTACTGCCAGTATTCCTCATGCAGGATGACTGCTGGAAAAATTGACTGTGCAAACACTGTAGGCATTAAAAAACATCTTTAAGGGATTTTGGTTTGATTTTTAGAAAGGTACTTTCCTATTCAAACAAATATGATCTGAGGCTGCCCCTTGGAGACTGAAGTTTAGTTTTTTCATTATGTTTCTTAGCTGTTTTGTTGACTTTTTGATTCCCGATCAGCAAAAATAACCCCTTCAAGATACAAGCAGAACGTAAACAAAGTCCCTTGGATGTTCCAAATGTTATTTCCTGCTTATCTTTTACATTAGGGGTTTTTTTTGTGTAATTGGAAAAAGTGCTAAAGCATAGGCAGAAAGAATTAAATACATGAGGAAAAGCCACACAGAGGATTCATATATGGACAGGTTTACACAGCATTCAATTGTGCTCAGCTGTGAACCTATGATCGATGCCAATCTCTTTTCAAAGAATCTGGCTGTCCTTTGAAGTTAACATCAGATCTTATTCCTCAATAGAATACCAAAAGGAAAAAACAAAATGAGGGAATAGCCTCCCAGGTGCTGTTTTGATACTCTGCTTGTGGGCATCTCCTTGGTAATACTGCTCAAATGAGATAGGAACAACACAAATCTATATGAACTTGATAAATGCTGCAATTATGTATTGATTTCTTCAGCAGACCTTTTACGCGTTGTTAACAGCTGTGGTTGAAGGAGGCTTACCTCACAATTTCCGGTCAACTGTAATTCATGCTCCAGCATTTCTTTGGAGTTGATTGACTCTTGCCTGTAATTATGGTTTACATCCTTCTTTTACACCTCAATTTAATACGTGCGGGCATGATCTAGTTTACACAGTGCAGGCAAGCTCAGAATCATAAATTCCTCTTTTACAGCCGTGCAGCTTTATGTGCCTCACATGTATGTCGATAATGGGGTGAAGTTCTTGAAGTCACATAGGGGGGCAGTTGCCTCTCTATGCACTGTTTTGCAGAAGATGAATTCTCACTTCTGAACTTGCTTAATGTAGTTCAGGTATAGGAGCAGGAACCTGAGAAAGATAGGAATGTTGTTGTTCAGATTCAATTCACTGACTTGACCATCTTGAAAATGTTCTGCATCTGACCTAAGCTAATCAGCTGGGCTTTTTCTGTGGCAATGAGAGGTGACAATGAAGGCACTTTCAGTAGTGGAGGGATTCTAAATGAATAGTTTTTTCAGACTGACTCTTCCTTAGCCATCCTAGTTAAGTCTTTAGAAGAAAAATATTGATGGGGAGGAATTAGGAGCCAACTGTATGTGGGGAAATAGAAGAAAGAGGAGGATACATTTATAGTACGCTGTCCCTTCCCCAATCCTTTTTGCACATCATTCTACTGGAGAGGGGCTTTCCATCAGCATCATGTTGTAAACAGCTCAGGTCCTATAAACTGGCAGGCTTGCTCCCAGGCTCAGTCAGAGGAAGGATTTGCTTTTCTGTATGTGCAGAACTGGAAGTGTTTGCCTCCCTAGCAGAAAAGGGAGTATAAAGCACCTTTCCACCATCTCTTATATTCCTCTGCCAGAAGTGAAGCTTGCATAATCATTCCAAACCAGAGCTCACAGTAGGAGTTTACCACCCAAAAGGGATTTGCAGAAGGACAATACAGATAACAAGTGTATCCTCTTTAGAGGTGAAAAATACCTCCTTATAAAGACAGATAGGAAGGAGATTTTGAGTAAATAAGCCCTGCAAATCTCTGACTCTGACTTCATAGAGAGATGTCTGTGCTCTTTTAAGAGCACAGGGCATAGAGGTTTTCAGTGCTTAAGAGTTGTCATCACATTCTTGTCATTTCAAGGAACTGCCTAAAATGAGGTTGATCAGCACCTTTGTGTTTTATAAGAGAATTACACAATGAGCAGCTGAGTGTATTGGTGTGTTTTAAGATCAGATGCTTCCTTGAAACAAAACTGCAGGTATATAAAATGAGAGAGACAATAAGTGTCTTTGAAAAATAACTATAAAGGAAACACCAAGAGTACAGATGCGTTTAGGAGCTTAAGTTCTGGGATACTAGACTTTAGTAGGGAACAAGAGAAACATGAGGTGCTCAAGTGCAGCGTTCGGTATTCTGCATGCAGTACTGTAACAGTCGTAATGTTCCTGACAGAAATTAATCAAAAGACAGTGTGGGAACTGCAGAGAGCGCAAACAAAGCCATTCAAGATGGAGGAATTAGATGAAATTATCATGCATTTCGTTCGCTAGCCGTTAAACCTTTGTACTCATAAACTCCATGTCTGGCTCTGCAGCAAAAAGCTCACCAAGAACAACATAGATACTTGGCTTTTAAATCTGTTTGGTAGAGATTTCACCTACTTGGACAGCGTGTCTGAAATGGGGATGTCTTCAGTATGCCTGTAGGATCCTTCCTCCAAATAAAGGGGGTGAGAACACATATTAAATATCAGAAGCAAGTTAGATAAAGTTTGGCTTATTGCTAAATGTTTTCTATTACGATTTAATCATCTGATAAGTTGGTACTGTTGAGAACAAGAGAGTAATGGATTCAAGTAAATATGTTTTAAGTTACTGGAACAGACATAAAGGAAACTTTCTTATTTTGGTTATTAATTTACAAAGCAGGGGTTTGCCAAATAGATGCAATGGTGCTGTGCAGAATTTGGAAGCTCTTAGTCATGTGTTGATCTAAGACTAGAACTTCTTTGAGGTCCATTCTCAGAAAAGAAAGCATTTTTCCTTCTATTTTTAGTGTGTGTAGCCTCTACAGCTGAGCTCAGATTCTTTTAGGTATGATTTTATTTGTATTAGGATTACGTTTTACCTGGCGTGTCTGTTTCATCTTTGTAATTGACACAAAGTGCGCCGCAATCCATCTTCTCAGCTAAAGGTGAGAACATAACCTTATCAGATATAACATGATACCGAGGAGGATACCGTGACACAGAGAAGGAATAGTAGATCAGGTGACACATCACAGAGACCTGTAGTTACTATATATGAATATATATTTTCTTACTTTGTGTGCTCTTAATATATATGTATTTTGGTGGCTCTAAGAGCAATTTTACTTGTGGTCAGTGTTTAGTACCTGATTGACAGGAGACTGCAGTACAGCTCTGTCAAACCATCTTCCAGCTTTGATGTCTCTACAGTAAAAGGGGGTATGGTAAAATATGTATTGATTTCCTTGGAGCAAAAGTGAAATTGTCTGAAGTGATAATTCTTTACGAGGCAGCTACTGGGAAAGTGCTTGGTTCCCTTTGTGAGGTGTAGGTTCAATACCATCCATCTTGTAGCAGGGCTTGGAACAGCCAAGACTCGACGTTGTAATGCATTGACCCTTCATTCTCTCAGCGATTGCTGCAAACAAATTGCAGGAGGTCTGATAGGTTTGTCTTGTTGCAGGTTAAAGATCAATGTCCAATGAACATATAAGGCAGGTAGACTAGCTTTGCCTTTATTCCCATTAATTTTGAAAAAGGCTTGTCTGCAGGTGAATTGGCTCATGTGAGAATCTATAACAGGCTGGAGCAGGATTCCAGATTAAGTTAAGAAAGACTATTTGATAACATGAAGGTCTGTCATGGGGACAACTTCCCAGTCCCTTTCATTGTCAGATGAGAAAAGCTCTGCCAAAACATAATAGCGAATCACTTTCCAGTGGGTATAATGAGGGAGAAAGAGTTGAAAAGTGGTATTTTTTTAGGAAATTGGCCTGTTAGGACAAACATAAGAAGTGGAGAACTCATTTGATTGACTAGTTTGGGAATGGTTTTAGGTTATTAAAACCCACCTGTTTTTGTTTTGTTCCGTTCCGTCAGCAAGCATTACTAGTGCTATCTGCCATTTTTTCCCACTGCGAGCACTCTCCGCACATAGAGTGCCTGTGTCTCAGATCTGCTTGAACTGGTGTGTTCTGCAACCCTTGTTTCTGAGAGTGTTGTGTAATCACCCAAATTACACCTGAAAGAGTTGCACACCTCATCTACAAAGAGACTAAAAAGGAATTACAGCTCTATGTAAGGACAGAAACCTTCACTCACGTCTGAGGTTGTATGATTTTAACTGAATTCTCTCTATCTGCAGCTATGATTCATCTTTCCATCTTTACAGGTTTTCATTGTTTTTCCCCGTAGACAACTGTCCTGCTCATTTTCAACCCTCTGGAAAGTTTTGCCTGAGTTTTTTGTATAAAACAATAGCTCCGGTTCCTGCATTTGTCTCCTTTTTGTCTCTTGATATATTTTTTCTGAAGTTACTTTCTCATAAACCCTTTTGGATGTGTCTTAATCAGTTTTTGTATCTAGTCCAGTTTTAAAACTGATCCAGCGTTTGTAGCTGTGGTGAAGCAAAGCCTGTATTTCCCCATAAAGGCTCTAAAAATGCAGTCTGCTATTTCTTAAGCAGTTGGAAATTAAGTTCTCTTTTTCTGCATTGTTGTTTAATAGTTTTTTATTGAATGAAGTTTGATTCTAAAGGGTGTATAATAGCCCTGTGGTTTGGTGATTTTGCTTTCCAAAATTTGCTCTCATTTCTGGGTATCAGATTTATTACTTATCACATAATTGCAAAGTCAGAGTGCCTGTTTTCGTTTAGTTTTCTACAGTTGCTTTTAATAACAGGTAGGAAAAAACGTATCAGCCTTATATTCAGTTTGAGAAAAGAGAGGAGCTGCATTTTCTATCAAGGTGATGAGAGTTTGGTGATACACACTACAGTTACCCGCAAGCAAGAATATTATTATCAGGAGACACAGAGATAGAAAGGTACAAGTAAAAAGAGAGGCTCTGGGATTTCAAATAAATTATTCAGCTTGCCTCTAGGCCCTGAAACAAACCCTGGTGTCAATTCAAAGACACAGTCCTGAAGCCCCTGGAACAAGTTTTGATCTACAGTCGTCTTGGTCATTTGAGAAATACAGAGCAGTAATGCTGTTTCATCTACCTTGCAGTCCACTAAACAGTTTTCAGCTTGCAGATCTATTCAAAGAGAATTTGGTCCTCCAGGGATATCTTATAGCCCCATAGTACTGATGGGTTTGGGTTACAATTATTCTCTTGTTTCTAGCTACCTTTGTAATACCTGTTATTTTTATTTGTGGAGCTGGTTGGGTAGGGGATTCCATACATCTTAATACACTCATGGTGTATCGCCTGTCTGCCCAGCTATCTCACTAATTAAAGGTGCCCCCTTTAGTTTATCCAGGTTTAAGTGTACTGTTATGTCAATTAGCTTGGCATTGTCCATGGTGTTTTTTTTAATAAATTGAGAAACTACTGACACTAGGGGAGACCCCTGGGAAAACTGCTTTATAGAAGCAATCTATTACACAGATTTCATGGTGGTAATCCAGCAGGGATCATAATTGGAAGATGTCGTAGGTACTCCGTCCCAACACTTTTCCCAGTCTCCATTTTTTCCTCCTTCTGAGACATGTTTTCCTGGTGCTGATACTGTCTCTCTAGGTTGAGTAGCGTGCTTTGCAGTGTCAGAAGTAACACAGAGAAGAAGATGAAATACTGTGCTGGTTGGGTGTGTTGTACCATGGTGATTTACACCTTCCTCTTCAAAGTGTTTCTCATGTGCCAAGATCAGAGAGGGACTAGTTGAATTACTGACATCTAGTGAATTAATAGCTGCAGGATAGCAGATGGCTGTTCAAGCCACTCCATGTTTGTGCTTTAGAGAGCTGTAAATGTACATGAATGTGCTCATCATCTACTGAGATTGCCTTCCTACACACGACAGAGCAGTATTGATGTGTGACATTGCACCCTGATAAGGACTGGTTTTACTTCTGGCGTGCTGCTTCAGTCCTTCATTAAAATGAATCTGTTCTGGTAGGACAGTTTTTAAAATAGACCCTACAGTAGGTGCAACCTCGTTCAAGGCCTTTCTTTTTTGGTGAACTCGTAAATCCAAATCAGATTGGTTTAATCAGTGCATGGGCTATATAGGATAGACTTTATGAGGCGAGCACGAACTTCTGCGATATTTCTTTTTGAAGGCAGAGCAACTCTT
This sequence comes from Psilopsiagon aurifrons, assembly GCA_025447955.1. Taxonomy (NCBI): domain Eukaryota; kingdom Metazoa; phylum Chordata; class Aves; order Psittaciformes; family Psittacidae; genus Psilopsiagon; species Psilopsiagon aurifrons. The sequence continues at coordinate 1,914 of JAOEHY010005306.1, read as the reverse complement.
GCATTGCTTCTCTGTCAAATACCTACGTACTAAACATAAGAGGCTGTGGTGTATTCAGTCTGATGGATTAATGTAATAGTAGCACATATATGTACTTACTGTGTCAGTGTGTTGCACAGATGAATGTACTAATGGAAAGCTTGGTAGCACAGGTCAGTGTTACTGGGTTGGTTTTTTTACCTCTTAACTTCTCTTACTTTTAACCACCAGTATTTCTGCGCCTCCTTTGCTGGCAGAGACTGCCTTATTTTCTGTGAGAGTTTCAAATCAAGGCCAGTTCAATCACATGCCTGTGACAGTCTGATTTCTTCCCTGGTCTTTTCCCCAGGCAGTGTCAACTCTTGCACACCATTCTAGCCAGCAGCAGCCTGAGCTATCAAAGCGAAGCCTTCCATGAAAAAGCCCAGAAACCTTTGTGCTGTAGTTTGAAGTTAACAGAGGTCTATTATTTTTAAAAGGCCTTCTCAACATGAAGGATTTCACCTCAGTTAGGTGCCATTTTTCTCCTGACAGCCTCTGTGGAATAGAATTTGCAGAGTCTGACAAAGCCAAAGATTTGATGGTTGATGGGTGTTACCTGTAGTTCAGCTTCACCTTGTAATTTCATTTTCTTTTGCCTGTGTCCCTCTTCTGGTTCTCTATGACTTTAGCTTGAGATATTTTTTCAGTCCTCGGTTTTGTTCCTCATTTTCATCAGGTGGGGCGGTGTGAAAGAGGACCTTTGATTGTTCTTTTGTTATTTAATCTTTTTCCTTAAACGATCAAGAGCAAATGGCTATCTTCAAACCAAGTACAAGGGCATTGTAAGACCTTAAAAATGTTTTGACATTTTCCAAAAATTTTCTTAAAATCCCTATCTCAGCATGATCTTAAACGCTGAACAGGCTGAGAACTGGGCCTTCAGTGAACAGAAGAATGCAATTTTAATTGCATTCACTATAAGTGAAGCTTTTTAGTGCAAAGCTTCACTTACTTTTTCCTAATCAAACTTTACCATCTCTTTTCCACTTGGCAATGTCTGTCAGATGTGGGTCTTCCCCATTCATCTCAGTCACTTTCAGCTCCCCCTAGACATCATGCTGCTTGTGCAGACCTTGTCTACATCACACCTCTTCTGCCACTGTGGTTTAGCAACAGCCTGTAGTGTAAAGGTAACGTATGGTGGAAGTGTAAAGGTTTTACTTGCATTCATATGTTGTCTTACAGAACAATGCTAGTTAACTCAGTAGAGATTCTTGGTGGCAAAGCCTGATTTGGGGCTTTTATTGACATAGCAATGATCAATGAAATACTGGTTCCTTCAGTGAAATTTTTGTGTCTGTTTCTGGTACAGAGCTTCAGGTCTCACTCGTGTCCATGTCATCTCCTGCATACCCTCTGCTCTTTACGGTGAGGGTGGTGCGGCATCCCTTCCCTCCAGTGAATCAATTGAACCACACAGCTTGGTGTCATTGGCAAGCTTGCTGATGGCTAACTCAATCCCACTGTCCATGTCACTGATGAAGATGTTGAGCAGGATCAGTCGCATCACTGAACCCTGAGGAACACCACATGTTACTGGTCTCCAGTTGGAGCCATTGATTCCATTGAGCCAGTGACTACAACTGTCCGCATGCGTCCAGCCAGCCAGTTCTTTATCCAGCGGGTGGTCCATCCACCAAATTTATGTCTTTTCAGTTTAGAGATAAGGGTGTTGTGTGACACAGTGTAAAACACTTTACAAAAGTCCTGGCACATTGATTGTGTGTCAAAGGAGTTGTCTTGGTTGAAGGAAGTGATCCTGTGCCTCTACTCTGCTCTCCTGAGACCTCACTTGAAGTATTTTGTAAGTTCTGGTGTCCTCAACATAAAAAGGACATGGAACTGTTGGAACAAGTCCAGAGGAAGGCCATGAGGATGATCATGGGACTGGAG
>JAOEHY010005304.1:0-33339 GCA_025447955.1 Psilopsiagon aurifrons | reverse complement strand
TGACCCAGGTGTAGGACCTTGCACTTGGCATGGTTAAACTTCATCAGGTTGGCATCAGCCCACCTCACAAGCATGTCTTAAGGTTCTTTCCAACCGTAATTATGCTATAATTCTATTAATACACTTGGTCATGCATCAGTTAATTCAGGATTCTGCCTGAATTAATATATCCGTGTCTTCTCTGGGATTATAATGATGGTTGATAGGAACAAGACCTTTGGTTTAATCTAGAGGTATTCAATAGACATCAGCCATTATTAAAAACTTAAAATTGCTGGCATATAATTTAAATGCTAATATCACTAAGAAGTTTTATATTTGCAATTGATAATTTCTGTAATTTATCGTTCTCCTTTTATTTTCTACCTTTTTCTTTCAGCTCATTGAAAATTCTGCATCTGTTTGGAATTCTTGTCTTCCTATTCACATTTATTTAATGATTTCAGTAAACCTGTTTTAGCCCAGAGATGGTTTCCAGGCATTTTTCTCTAGTAACACAAATATTCAATACATAAAATTCAATATTTGTGTTGCTCATGGACTAAATAATTCATAAAGTGTGATTTAGTAAAGCCAGTTGCTCAACCAAACCACAAAGAGATTATACTAAATCCCTCAGATTTCCGTATTCTCAAAAAAATGTTTTCTCCTCAGCAATAATACATTATATATTTAAGATATTTAAGAAACTATAGACTATAGTTCTTTCTTGAAACTTACAGCTAATAATTTCTGCTACAAATAATCTACATTAGATTTATTGCTTAGTGACAAAAGACATACATTTGTTTGTCTGGAAGACTGAGACCTGTGTATGCATGCAGGTGACAGTATATTGCAAAAAGGTCAGCCACATAGCAGCAATAGTGAACAGTCTAGGCCTGGAATTTTGGAAAGGATCCTCATTGTTTTTTTTGTCTAATGACTGACTTCTGACATCTGCTAAGCTGGTATTTTTGGTGCTCTTATTCATCAGGAAAGGAAATGAGTTCAGTGTTAAATTTGTAATTCCAACTTTTTCCCCACACATTAAAAATAGTTTCATATTCAGAAGAAAATCTAAACTGGCTTTCTATCCATCAATTATAATCCTGAGTGCTCTCTATCCCTCCCTCACATCAGGGTACAAAACACAAAACAAACAAAAAAAATATGGCATAGTTGAAGTCTGTTTTCCTTAACCTATCATTAGGTTACCAAAATGAATGTAGTTAGATAAACAAATGATCACACACACATTCTCTGAAGTTTTCCACTTGATATAAAAATTAAGAGACTGATAATTTTTTTTCACCACTCTCTTGACTAAACCAAGAAATGGAATTGGAATATTCATTGAAAGCACCTGTGATGTTGAAACCACTTTCACAACAGTAACTCTTCCCCATAGCTTGTGATTTTATAGGCCCATTGATTAAAATCTTCAATATTATTTTATATAAGTGTGCCCTTGCTATCTTTTATCGCACTTTAATTTAAATTTAATTTGTAAATATTAGCACAGGTTTTTGGCACACATGTTGACTTTTGTTGGACTAGCAGTACTACTGGTTCTGTCTTTGAAACTGATACTACTTTGACCAATTTACTTATCACCCTGATGATGTGTTTCTTATTCAGATGCTATTAAGTTTAGGAAAATGGCAATAATTTTACTTCCCTTCTCCCAGCTCCTGCCTCTAGTGATGTCTTTTAACATTGATTTTATTAATCTATGTAATTACGTAGTGACCAAAATAATGAGTGCAAAAATCTAAGATGCAGGCTTTCTACATACTTCATTATACTGATGCACAGATCTGCATTTAACCTCGTCATGGCAGGCTTGCTCTCCAATGAATAAGAAAAGAAAAATATCTTGCTTTCAAGATAAATCCATTTTTAAGTAAATATCTATATCATATATTACATATTTACTTTCTACATTTCTAAAGTTAGGTAAGATGAATCTCTATTAGAGTATGTTGTATTTTTTCTTCTCTAATCTTTGAGGAAAAAAGTAAGATAATTCTGAGACCCATGCATATGTTGCAATAGAGTTAAAACACTACACATGAAATAATAAAACTTCCAGAGGTCAAATTGCATTCATAAGGAGGACAAATTAAAAAAGGAAATCTATTAAAAAAAAAAAATACCCCAATTCTAGAAGCAACAATAAGGTTGGGCTGTAATAAAATGTTCTTATCACCTGGTCTCACTTGGTTTAAAGCCAGATTGCTTTATTTGAAGCTCTTCTGAATCAAATTCTTGCTTTTTCTTTTGTAAGTGATAAGTTTATTAGATTAGGTAAAAGCATGACAGATGACAACAAACAGAACATAAGTGTTATTCAGTCAACAGCAAGTAATAGCCTATATTTGAATATTACTGGGGTTTTTTTCCTTTTTTTTTTTTTAACAGTAGTCATCTGTTGACTGTAGTTAACTACACAAATTTTTATATTTTCATAAAATCCCTTTAAGAGAATAAGTACATAGAAATGAAATACAAAAGAAGCATCTTTTCCCTAAATAATGTTATTCTGTTTCAAATACAATCCTCCGATCTTAGAAACAGACAAAAAAGGGTGGATAAGAAAACCTCACATAGAAGGGGAACTGTCAATATAAATACCTTTTTGACATAGTATACTTCAAGGATAAATGTTACAAATGTCTAATACAATAAATTCTTCTAGTACATACATAATCTCTAAAATGTGGATGACATCACAAGTGAGAAAGGTTTCTATTTGTAAAACTACTTGTTGTTAATATCTGTTGAAAGTAGTGATTGGTCTTTGCCTTCTCCGCTTTCAATGAGTTATGTTTACATGATCTCTGGAGGCATGATTTATGGAGCACTAACAACTAGTAGCAAAACTTGCTATAAAAAAGGATAATTTAATCTTTGCTAGGGTCAAGTCTTACCCTGTTATGATCCTGTTAAGCTAGTTATGCTAAAACTAGTTTAGGTACCTCCACACTAGATTGCAGAAATCAGTATGGATCTGGATAATGGGCAGAGTGTAGCCTCGGCAAGTTTGCTGATAACACCGGGCTGCAAGGAGTGTCTGACAGTGCCTGGGAAGGGTAGTGCTGCCACCCAGAGGAACCTCAACAGGATGTAGAAAGAGGCTGACAGGAGCCTCTTGAAGTTCGAGGACAAGCGTACCTCCACCTAGGGTGGAGCTATTTTGAAGGTCAAGGAAAGGTATCTTCTTATTTTTATAACCAGAGCTTATAATTGATTTGGACGGTTAATATAATCTAATGCATCAAAAGATACATGTTTTCACATGGACTTACGCCGTGTATTCTAACAGGTACATTTAAGAGAATAAATGTTTGCCAAAGCATGAGCAACAGAAGTAGAATATTTTTATCAAAACATTGTTTTGACCCACTGGCAATGCAGAATTAGTATAAAGAGAGGCAAGGTTTGCATTTTCTATTCATCAGTGTCTTCCCCCAATAATTATATGACAACTTGTAAAAGGGATTTGCCTAGTGATCAACTCTTCCACTAAGTAAATTTACCCAAACATGTTTAGTGGCAAATGATATTCTCAGAATATCATGAGAAACTAACTAAAAAGTCAAGTAAGTTGTCTGTATGCAGGATAAAGGAAAAGTATTATGCTTCCACAACTTTTTATTTGAAAAGCATCTCCTGACAGCTACAAAGAAATTACTGATACATTACTAAACATTACTGATAGAAAACTGCATTTGGAAATGTTTGTTACACATACCTGCATTTAATGGTTATCATTTTCACTATTTACAAATTTTCAGTCACTTAGCTTACACAAGAAATGCCAGCCACTGACAGAACTTTTGGACAACCTTGAACTGTCACATCTTTCCTCAGACGAAATACCAGATCACAAGATACCTCCACAGCCAGAGAAGTTGTTATAAAAAAGTTAGCTTTACTGCACGACCTACATAAGAGAAGTACAAAAATAAGACATTTTGTCTGTACTGACTATAATAAATTAATTGCCATTTCACAAGAAAATGAAACTTCAGACCCGAATTTCTCATACCTTGGTAAGCTAATAGAAAAATATGGAGATCATCCCAGAAGCTCCTTTTTTATGGGCTGAGAAGTTAGTAATCCTTAACATAATGTATTTGGTTTTATTTACTTGAAGTTAACACAAATAAGTACTTAAATATTATTTTAAATACTGTCAATCTTCCTCACATTCTCAGATTTATATTATCCTGCTACATGCTGATGTTCAAATCAAGTGATTACATAATTCACTTACATAAATCTAAGCATTTAGCATCAGGTACTTCATGGTGTCTAAAAATCCACATAAGTCTGGTAAATATGGCACTGGGTTTATGAGGGAACACTTCTAGAATATCTGTTGGGAGACAGGCAGCATGATAATCCATGGCACCTCTCAAAGCAGTACATCAGTTTGTTCTTGTGCTGGGAACTGCACTAGATCTTCATCGCTTACATTGTGAGGCCAGGAACCTAGCTGATGTGAAGAACCCTACACACACAGTTGTGTAGAAACCTGATCATACCTTCAATACTTTCAGATTGTCCTGGGTTCAGCAGTAGCAGTCATTTTTCTCCTTCTCAGTAGCTGGTGCAATGCTGTGTTTTTGACTTTCAGCCTGGGAACAGTGCTGATAACACCATTGATTTTAGTTGCTGCTCAGTAATGTTTACTCTGACCAAGGACTCCTGAGTCTCATGCTCTGCCAGGGAAGAGGGGAAGCCAGGAGGAAGCAGAGACAGGACAGGGGAAGCAGAGACAGGACACCTGACCCAAACTGACCAAAGAGGTATCCCATACCACAGCACGCCATGCCCACTATATAAACTGGGGGCAGTTACCTGGAAGGGTTAGATCACTGCTGGGTTGGGCTGTGTATTGGTTGGCGGGTGGTGAGCGGTTGTATTCTCTTCCCTTGTTATTTCCCTTATCATTATTATCACTGGTGGTAGCAGTAGTGGTTTGTGTTATACCTTAGTTACTGGACTGTTCTTATCTCAACCCATGGGAGTTACATTCTTTTGATTCACCTCCTCATCCCTCTGGGAGCGGGGGGAAGAAATGGGGATGTGTGAGTGAACAGCTGAGTAGTACTGAGTTACCAACTGGGCTTAAACCATGACAGTTCTTCTTGGCGCCCAATGTGGGCCTCAAAGGGTTGAGATAACAACAGATCTGACCAGAGTGTGTCTACCTGTATTTGTGATAAGCATTCATTTTTTTCGGATTAATAGTCACTCATCACAATGCTGATTTATAGCCTCTCAAAGTTGTTGCTCTTGATCTCACAGGTTCAGCATGTTGTAATTTACTTACAACCTGTATTTGCTGTGTTAGCATTTATCAGCTGGGGGGCTTGTGCTAAGGTTCTTCTTTCATTGTACTTTATGGTAATGACTTGTAATACAATAGACTAATTGATCACATAACTGATCTGGCTTGTGTTCCCAGTGTGGTCTCCACCTCCATACTTTGGGAGGTATATAATAGAAGTGTTTAGCAGTTACATGTCTTTTTTCCCCTCCTCGGGTGCTCAACCCACGAAGGAGACATTCCCTTACTTTCTCAGTCCAGTCCACCCATCAGACCCTTTACAGCCTCATTTGAGAGTTCTGAAGGTTTTGAACAGCCTTTAGGTACCCTTGAGACCTGCCTGCTGATTGTGATTAGGATCACCATGTTGGCACACATACAGAGTGTGTTTTACGCACGACAATTTGTCTGATCTCAAGAGTTAAGCAGAGTTGGGTATGGGCCTTGTCTAGGGTTAGATGATGATATAGGACCAAGAGATTTTCCCCAAGGCTGGACTGTCATGAGTGGCAGGGTGTGTGGGGTAGTATGGGCAAGTATCTAGGCCACTGGACCCCCTCCAGTGCTTTGGAACTTCACCACTGAACAAATGCAAAATCCAGAGAAATTAGTAAAACAAATGAGGTGTGTTGTCATCCTGGTCATACCAGGGAGGGACAAATCATGGCAACGTGCTGGGACTTGGCCTATACTTACAGAGCTCTGTTCAACACTATGCAGCACCTTCAAAAGGAAAAAATATCCCTGGATCTGATGGCAAAGCAACAAACTGCACAGCTACTCCAGCGACAAGTACAGTAGCTACTCAAATTTTGACCGAAGCGACATTGCAGCTAATCCAACTTCAAGTACAGCAGCTACATCAGAGGACCAATTCGTGCCAATATCAATTGCCCCTCTATGTAAGGGGAAAAGCAAAAAAGAGGCAAAAAAGATGAAGCAAGATGAAGAAACAATATACTCACCACCCGGGACAGCTTCTGACCAGGAGCTATTAGTATGTGAACCAAAGGAAGAAGAGGTGACGTCTTGATCCTGGACCTCAACCAAGCTATGGATTACGCAAAAAGATTTTACCCATCAACCAGGGGAGCTCTTCATCACCTGGTTGCTCTGATGTTGGGACAATGGGGCTGACGGTCATGAACTAGAAAGTAGGGAAGCCAAACAGCTGGGATCACTTTCTAGGGAAGGGAGAATTGACAAAGCAATTGAAAGAGAGCCTTTGGAAGTGGGTCTTGGCAGCTGTGAAAAAAAGGTTTCCATACAAGGATGATGTTATGAGTCCTTTGGCCAAGTAGACTACTCTAGAGAAAGGCATCCAGTCTCTGAGGGAATTAGCCATTGTAGGGATGATCTATCACATCAAGCCCAATGCCGGGGATGTACCCATAGATCCAGATGAAGTTGAATGTGCACCACAGATGTGGCAGAAATTTACATGGAATGCACCGTCATCATATGCCCATTCACTGGCAACAGTAACCTGGAATGACATAGTATCACTAACACTGGATGAAATGATTCATAAACTCTAAGAGTTCTAAGACTTATCTCCCCAAGAATGGCAGACTGCCATATGCAGCGCCTCACTTGGATGTGTCTGCAGTCTTGGAAGCTTGACTACCCTACATTCTCCTACAACTGAACCTTGAGCTTGTTTGGAGGTTCTAGCAGGGGAACACAGCTACTGTATACCCGTGACCAGTGAATGGTACCGCCTGTATCACGAAAGGTTGTCCTCTTCTACTGAGCGTACAGCTTCAGGAGGGAGGCAGGTGGACAGGAAGGAGGAAGGGGACACACCCCTAGCCAGCCATATCAGCCAAATCAACCCTGGCAATCAATGGGGTGACAGATGTCACAGCCAGATTGCCCTCACATCCAGATGGAAGTTATTATAATCTTGGCAGCCATTTAATTTATAAATGCCTGAAAGAAATTACATCCTGGGTTCAGCAGCAGCAGTCATTTTTCTCCTTCTTAGTAGCTGCTGCAGTGCTATATTTTTGACTTTCGGCCTGGGAACAGCACTGATAACACCAATGTTTTTAGCTGATGCTCAGTAATGTTAAATCTGACCAAAGACTTTCTGAGCCTCATGCTCTGCCAGGGAGGAGTGGAAGCCGAGAGGAAGCAGAGACCCAAACTGACCAAAGAGGTATTCCAAACCACAGCACGTCATGCCCATTATATAAACTGGGGGCAGTGACATGGAAAGGCTAGATCACTGCTGGGTCAGGCTGAGTATCGGTCAGCGGGTGGTGAGCAGTTGTATTCTCTTCCCTTTTTATTTCCCTTATCATTATTATAATTGGTGGCAGCGGTAGTGATTTATGTTATACCTCAGTTACTGGACTGTTCTTATCTCAACCCATGGGAGTTACATTCTTTCGATTCTCCTCTCCATCCCTCAAGGAGCAGAGGGGCGGAAGACGGGGGAGTGAGAGAGAGACTGCATGGCTGACTAGGCTTAAAGCAGAATATTACAAAGTTTTATTGAGGATGCTTTACGATACTTAGCATTCACTCTAGACTAGCAGGTGGGAAGCACTCTAAAAACCCTAGAACTCCAGCCAGGTGTTATGAACTTATATGAACACCATTCATATAAGCTGCACATATTTGGTGATCCTAGAGAACTTTAACATCACTTTAACATCACTTTAGTGATGCTAGACAATGGAAAAGGGTTATCACTTCCTACTGTCAATCGCACTGCTTTGAAGGAAAAAGAGACTGACTAACATAGAGCGATTCTCTATTTTTGCTAGGCAAAGGATCATTCAATTGTTTTTATCTAGCCCAATATATTGAAAACTTTGATGAATGTTGATTCAACCCTAATTGTGTTTTTTTAGCAGTGTGGAGAAATAACTCTTTGCCAAATGCCATCTGAGCTGTGGCAGGAAGTTACAAGTTTGCCTCACAAAGCCAATTATCCAAGCTAGGTTTTAAAGGGTTTTTACTCTATTATTACAAGTAAATTCATATACACTATTAAAATCATGTATGGACAGATGTAATGTGGGCATTCTGAGGGGATTTAAAGGCTTAGCATTTCGTACAGGTTCCTTACAATATCTCTGTATAAATAAGGACAGAACCCAGGTGGATCAGTCCACTTCTCTCCTGTGACTTACAGGGTATTTAAGTACTTCACTTTCTAAGGGCTGGATTGTTTCTGCCTCTAGGCAAGAAACCTAATTTAGATGCCTATATTAATTTTGCTGGTTCTGAGCCACATTGTATTTAACAATCAAAGACTATACACTATCCTACTGATGTGATTTGCAAGCTTCTGGAAGTGGTATTATTAAGTGTTGCAGAGAGAAAGACAATATAATCTATTCTTTATCCTATGCTATTTTTTTTTTTTTGTTTTCATAGTTAACCAATGAGCTACTATTACAAGCAGCTGAAAAAAGCAGTCATTATAAACACAGTACACTGGTGGAGTATGGTTATCTTTAACCATTTCTGCAAGTAAATATTTTTGCTCTTTTTATCATGTACATCTTTACTGAGAAATATTAAAGCATAAGTACAATATCCTCATTCTTTACTAGTTATGCTACTGCAGGCACTAAGTATTGTGTTAACTCCTGACTTTTCCTTGTAAATTCCTTCAGCAGCCCAACTGTCATTAGGAACTTCTCACAGCATAAAAATACTGTTTTGTCCAGTAGAAGCTGCACACATTCTTGGCTTATGCTATAGCCTCAGCATTAACAATTACATTACACTGTGTGCAGACAACCAGCAAAATCAAGCTTTTCATCTTAGTAAATGCAATTCCATCACAAGTAAACAAGATAGGCTAGGCAGTAGCTCAGACATGCTGGTGAATCGGACTGGATGTTTCTAGGTACACCCTGAGTCAGGAAACCGGAAATAAAAGCACAGAAGAACCATTCTGGTTTTGGAAAGGAGGAGAGAAGATAAGGAGAATTCGATAATACAGGTATAAACTCTTCTATACTGTTTGCCTTCAGGGCCTGAAGTTAATGTTTTAGCTTCAACCACAGATGACATCTCTATCTGCCTACACAGAACTAGTAAGGATTCAGGAGAACCATTTTGCTCCCTCTTGTGGGGGTGGTAATCACTATATCATGTGTCATGGGGAAGGCAATCATAAGATGATGTGCGGTCAGGGAACAAGGTGAGAACATCTTTATCTATCCTAGCCGGACCTTAATGGATGCATCTTTCCACAATTATAGCTTTTCGCCTCTAACTAAAAGGTTCACAAGAACATTCTATTACAAAAGAATGAAATGTGCACATGTATGTGCATGTATATGTATATCCATGCACCAATATATTCTGTGGGCCACCCAGCTGTAATGCAGCTTGGCAGATCAGGAGCAAGCTGTATGTTCTTGCTGCAAAGAAGGCTAAAAATGTTTTGGGCTGCATTAGACAAAGTATTGTCAGCAGGTCAAGGATCCTTTCCCTCTACTCAGCTCTGATGAGGCTAAACCTGGAATGCTGTGTCCAGTTCTAGATTCCTCAGTACAAGAGATACACAGACATACTGCAGAAAATTCAGTGAAGGGTCACAAAGATGATAAAGGGATTGGAGAATCTCTCCTATGAATAAAGCACAAGAGAACTGGATTAGTTCTGTGTGAAGAAGAGAAGGTTCAGGAGTCTCATCAGTGTATAGAAATACCTGAAGGGAGGGTGCGTAGATGTCAGACCAGGCTTTTATTAGGGGAGTCCAAAGGGAAGTCTAGAGGCAATGGGCACAAACTCAAACATAGGAGGTTTTGTCTGAAAATTAGGGAACACACTGTGAGGGTGACTGGACCCTGGCACAGTCCTTGGAGGTAAAGCTGTTTGGACATAGTCCAGGACAACTGGCTCTTGTTGCCCCTGCTTAAACAGAGGTGTTTGATCAGATGACCCCCAGAGGTCCCTTCCAATCTCAACTGTTCTGTGACTTTGTGATTATGTGTATGTTTATCGTACCATGCTAAAAAAGACACATCCACAAACTGTATTTTGTGTTTTTTCTTTATTCTACCTGTACTAATTATGTTTGATTTTTTTTTTTTAAATTTCATTCAAAAATACTGCTGAAAATTGAGGGCAACGGTGATAACTTTTAGACACTAAAATAGCTTCTTACTTGTTGAAGAACTGAAAACTTAAAATCTTAAAAATATTTTTAGTTTGCTTCTTTCCTGCTTTGTTATTTTACTTTCAGTGAAGAATGTTATCAAAATCACAGGAAAAAATATTTATTATATGCTTGTAAGTTAAAATTTCAAGTAAATAATCTAAAATACTTCTTCATTAATAAGGTTTAAGGCTCCCACTATTTTTTACCCTCTCTGAATCTTTTAGAAGTAAAAATGAATGTAAATTAATTTTTGGGGGCAAAGGAGGAAGATCTTCTGTACAGAGCAACACAAAATATTTGGAAGACCTACTGAAAGAAAGTAAGTATGTGTTACTTATTCTAACATGAAACATTTTGTTTAATATTGGTCAAGCCACTAATCTTTCTAGTTTGACTTGAGTGAATAAATATGAAATATTTTAGTTTAGCAGATGGTTTCAGGCAAATGAAGGGAGCAAACCCTGCAACTTTGCAGGTTCTATTATTTCATTTTCAGCTTCATGACTGACTTCTCCTAAATTCTTCTATTGAATTTTGAATTACATTGTTTGATATCCTATTACCCGAGGCTGACTTCATTGCCAATAAAATTACTGCACCTTGAAAGTGAAAAGAGGTATCATAAAAAATCAGGCTATAAATTTAAGCCCTCATTTTAGGAGGACCTCAATTCAATCTTCCCAATCTGTTAATCTTTGCAGTCTACGACTTCAACTTTTATAGCGAATTTAAAAGTAAAGAGCAACTTTTTTTTCTCAAATGTCTAATGATTAGTTTTTAATTTTGACCTCACTTCAGATTTCTTCAGTTAATTTTCATTGCAAGGGAAATGATAGTGTTCTATTAGATTTATACTTCAGAATGCACTGTAGCAGGAAATATTTCACCTTTTGCTATTAAAAGTAAATTTTCTCCACCAACTCTCAATAATTTTCTGTTTAAACTGTTATATCTCACTTTTAACTTGTAAACAATTTTAAATACATTTTAGCATTACAGCTAACATTTATATGATGCAGTATTCAATTGTGGTCAAGCACCAGTGCCTAAGAGTTAATTTTCAGATTAAATTGAACAAACAATACAGAGAACTTCCAGAAGTATATAACTCTAAAATAATTCTTTTATAAATGCCTTACAAACAGTTTTGAAACTGTTATTGCATTTTTTTCATTATATCCTACACTCTGGTCACTTGCCTCCTGGCTGTTCAGAAATAAATGTGTTCTCTCTAAAAGTTGGACTTGAATCTGAAGAAAGTTTTATGTGAAATTTTTTTAAAAGATACACAGTGGAATTAAACTTGAGGTAAGCACAACTGTTTTGGGAGTTTATAGGTAGGTGTCGGTGATGTGAAAGAACAATGATATGCTTATGTTTCTTATGCTATCTATGATAGGCAGTGGAAATCTAGGATTTAATTTAGTTGTTAAACATAGGAGATAGTGATACTTAAGGTAACTTAGGAGGTACTCTTGAGAATGAGAATATATATAACAAAGTGGACACAATTCAGTTGCATAAATGTGGGACTTCAGTACTGTTGGCAGTGTCTCAAGGTATCTTTATGTGTCAGGGACACAGAGACACCAGAGAAAACACAGAGAGGTGAAGTCCCTATTGATTGGAGTAATGCAGTAAAAATTATGAGCCATACATTTAGAATTTGTAGTGGGATTTGAGGCTTCTGAACATAAAAGTAGTTTGAAATCTCATCTCTAAATTATTTCAGCTGATACTTTATATATCATAGAATCATAGAGCAAACCAGGTTGGAGGCAACTTTGAAAGGTCTTCTGGTCCAACCTTTAATGGGGAAAGGAATATAGATGAGAATGAGACCATTACACACCTTACACACATGCATACATACATACACATAACCTGGTATTTTCCACTTTTCACCATTTTCAGCAAACAAAATAGTTGTATTCATTTTGTCTGTTTTTTGTAGATAGCCTCATTTAACTCTGTAGTGGTAGATCTTGCAGATATTAATTATAATGAAAATTATTACTAAGAACTAGGGCAGGGACCATTAATCAACAAAGCCTGCATGATCTCTTTCTACACAATAAGAGGTAGAGGTGAGGCTGGTGTGTGAACAGTTTTAAGTGACCTTTGTAAGCGCTTGGCATACTGAAATCGACACTTTAAGGATTGCAAAATGCATAGTATTGTGTTCCAGCTTCTCACTTGGTGTAGATGTTGAAAAATAAAGACCTCATATTTCTGACAAACCTTTAGCTTTGTAATTTTTGACAGTTTCCTTTTATATTGGGAAGTAAATTAGAAAACACACCCAACTCCCTGAGTTCTCAGTGTGACACAAAGTGATTGTAAATCCTAGTATCATGTTTTATGATAGTTCTTGGTTTAGTCATCTCCTTCCTAGCATTCTTTTCTTGATCCCTTTCAGAGTGAGTATATTTTTTGTACATCATAGACATTATAATTTCATTATTTGGTCATGCAGTGAGCTCCACTCTTAGCCTATCTTGATCTTTCAGTGACTCCTTTGTTCATTCATTGAACTGTCAGCTCAGGATTTTATCTCTAAGGAATAGTAATTGTGCTCAAATGAACACGAAGAACACTGTCATGATGTCATACAGTATGGAATACCCCGTTAGTTATTTGGGGTCTCAGCTGTGTCTCTTCCCAGCATCCTGCCCACTGCTGACATACTGGCTTTTGGAGGTGTAATGGAGTAGGGAAGAGAGAAAGCTTTGGAACTGTGTAAGCACTGCTCAGCAACATCCAAAATATTGGTGCGTTACCCAGCACTGTTTTAGCCACAAGCGCAAAGCATGGCACCATACAGGCTGCCATGAAGAAAGTTAACCCAATACACCACATGAAAGGTGAATGATTATCTGGAGGTACCAAACAAAAGAAAATTGCTATTTATTTCTGTGAAAGAAAAAAAAAAAAAAAATAAAAAGAAACCAAAGCCTGAATAACAGAATCATATCAGCATCCACAGGAAGGGAGCTCCAAAGAGCCTTCAGCAATCAACTAGTTCAAGCACTCACTTAAATGAGGGCTAACACAAACACAGGATTTGGTGATCATCTGGTCTAGCTAATTTAGGAAAATTTTCAATGAAGATTGGTTGGCCTCTGGAAAACTTTGCTGTAATGGTTCTCTGCTTTCCTAATGATTCCCTGCCCCACCCAATTTCCAACCTGAACAGTCCACGTTATGATTTGGGGTGTAAGCCTCTTCTTCCATTTTGTGGTGCTCCTAAGAAGAATTTGATTCCATGACCTCTTCAAGATGTCTTAAGTTGCTACTACATCACCACTTAGCCTCCTCTTCACCATATTAAACAAGCCCACTTCCTCAGCCTTTTCTTTCATAGCTGACATAGAATATTGGTAGCCCATCAGTGACCTTCTCCAGTTTCTTGATATGCCTTTCAAACTCTGGAGTGCAAAATTGGAAACAGTATTCCAGCTGCAGCATTAGTAGCACCAGGTATTATGGGAATAACTTCATATGGCCTGCTGAGAAAATTTTTCCTGATGTAGACCAACATGCAGTTTTCCTCATTCATACTGTTGGCTCATACTCAGCTCAATACCTATCATAACCTCCAGGGCCCTTTTTCTGAGAATATTTACTATTCTACCTGTCCTTAGCACACAACCACATCTGTGGCTACTCCTTTTTGGTGATACAGTGCCACACTTCTTGTCTATCTGTTGGCCCAAACTTTAAATTTATTCAGGTCACTCTGGATGAAGTGCTATCATTTTTTCTAATTCTGAACAGTTTTGCTTTTAAACAGAGTATTCAGCAATTGCAGATTATAAATTGATGGGAATTTTCTCAGTAACAGTGATATTATGAGCAGTTACAAAACAATAATTTTTAAAAATACCTGAGGTGGAAGCAGTGGTAATCTGATATAAGCAAGTAGCATACTTAGATCATTACATCGCCTCTGCATATCATACTTCACCCACATCATTAAGGCATGGAAAATGGTCTCTTCATCAGGAACGTTCACATCATCACTAGCAAGAAGTTTATGGAGTTCTTCAGCTGGTAAAAGCAAAAATTCTTGATTTCTTATAACTTCCATTATATTCTCCTGAGAAGAAGAAAGTATTTCAGATTCAGTAATACTGGAAGAAAATAAAAAACAGCTTTAAAGCTAATAAACCCATGAGATCAATCAATCCCTACCAGCCCTCTTACAGCTCATGAGGAATACAAACCCATGATGATTAGAATTAAAAAGCTGTAGTTGTAATTCATATATGCATATATTCAGGAAACAGTATAAAGATTATATGGTAATAATTAAATAAAGATCGATTACTAAAGGCTAGGGCAGATCTGCACATTATTTGGAATTTTTCTAAACTCATATGTAATTGAGCTGATGCAATATATTGTAAATCTTGACATGCTCATACTACATTTTCCTGTATTTTTTCACTATCTGATCTTTTTCTTAAATAACTTGTCAGTCATATACAGTTATATTTTCAATATCCAGATGATGGCTATCTATACATATGACAAGGCTAAGAGGAAGATCAAAATCATGAAATTAGTATTATTTCTTGACCTTGTTTGGAACTGATTATTAACACCCTGCTAGCATGTAAACTGTGTACAGCAATTAAAATCTCGCAGTTTGGACATTTATAACACATATATGAATAACTATACAAATTTTAAAAATATATAAACTATATAAAAGATACATACATCAACTACAGAGAAATGTTTTATTTAATTGACTGAATCCTAAGGACTTAATTAAATGCCCTCTGAACTACCTACTCTACATTAACTTGTCAAAACAGAACCACATTTCTGCAGGGTATCTTTCTCCATGATTGCTTGATCTTTGTGGAGGAACTGCACGTGTTCTCATATTCTCAATTCATAGTTAATTGTAAGAAGAAAGTGGAGTAAGTATATACTGGAGGCACAAACCTGGAAAAAAAAATCTATAAACTAAATATGTAAAAAACGTTGGAGGAAGAAATTACAATATCTGATATTTAAAAGATAATTGTGACTTTCATAATTTTTTGAAAATCATTCACAGAGTCATAGTATACCAGCTTAGAAGGGGCCTCAAAGGTCATCTAGTCCAACCTTTCTTGCCAAAACCCTGCTCTAAACAAGATGGCCCATCATGCTGTCCAACTGAGTCTTAAAAATATCCAGCACTGGGGAATCCACCATTTCCCTAGGGCAATTATTCCAATGCTGATTGTCTCATTGTGAAAAGTTTTCCTCTAGTGTCCAACCAGAATCTTCCCAGGAGTAACCTGCATCCATTACCCCTTGTCTTTTCCCCCTGAATTGTTGGAAAAAGTAACTTGAAAAAAGGAAGCTTCTGTCTTCTTTGTAGCCACCCTTTAAATATTGGAACATGGTGACCAGGTTCTTCCCTCAAGCCTGAACAAATCCAGTTATTTCAGTATTTCCTCATATGGCAAGCTTCCCAGGCTGTTTTGGATAGAGTAAGATGAGAAGCAGGGAAGGAATGACAAAACATCAGTTAAGGACTTTGCTGTAAAGACATCAAAATTGAGGGAAATGGATAATTACACTTCTACACTCAATTCAGTTCTTAGCATATCAAAATTCAAATTAATGCTGCCTATAATTGCTTCCTTGGGTCTGGCCTGGGGAAAGACTGACGTCATCAGAAGTAACATAGGATTACTGAAATGTAATAATAATAAGAAAAAAAAATGGGGCAAGACTTCACTTAAAACATCTGAATTAAACTCTGGCCCTCATAAGTCGCAGATTGCCCTCTGTCCACTCCATGCAATATAAAGAAACTAGTATTTTAACTCTTCAACACCCTAGTACTTAAAAGTTATTTCTTAAAAGAATTATTAAAAATTAACTTCATCTTATTTCTTTTGAGGTAGCAGAGACAATGTGTGATGAACCCGGTGCAATCCCTGCAGGCTACTAAATACCACACAGCTGCTCGCTCACTCCTCCCACCCCTGGGTGGGATGCAAGAGACTCTGTAGAATGTAAAATCCACTGGTTGAGATAAGAACAGTTTAATAATTGAAATGAAATAAACTATAATACTTATATAAATAATGACAATGACAATAATAGTAATAATAGTAATAGTAGTAATAATAATGAACGGGTAACAAAGAAGAGAGAAGGAGGAATAAAATTCAAGAAATACAAGTAGTGTAAAATACAACTGCCCAATGCCCAGCCCATCCTCAAGCAGTGATCGCTTCCTTCCAGCCAACTGCCCCCAATTTCTGTACTGATCATGACATTTTATAGTATCAAATACCCCTTTGCCTAGTTCAGGTCAGTTGTCTCTCCTCCCTCCCAGCTTCTTGTGCCCCAGCTCCTTGTCAGAGCATGAGAGACTGAAAAGTCCTGGATCAGGGTAAGTGCTACTCAGGAACAGCTGAAACATCAGTGTGTTATAAGCATGATTCTCACACTAAAGCCAAAACACTGCACTGTACCAGCTACTAGGAAGAAAATTAACTCTATTGCAGCAAAACCCAAGACATTTACACAACTGATAATGAAATCAAAACATGACTCAGGTTTGTTGTTGTTTTTTTTTTTTTTAATTGCTTGATTTAATGTCAACAGGTACCTTAAAACCTAGATTTTTATGCTCTAAGGTTTTAATCTGTTGACTCCTGATAAAGTTTAAATTGTGAGACTACAGCTCTGTACGATAGCTTGGAAATTTAATGAAACTAGTTTTCAGGCACTTAACCACAAGTTGGCTTAATTATTTTTAATTGAAAAGACATAAAACACAGAAAATTTCATTGTGCTTCTCAATAAAATGATTTATAAGCCCAAGTTTAATTAAGACTGGTTAAACTGACATTAAATCTCATTATGACAAAAATATAACCCTATTTCTTAATAGAAGCCAACATCAAACTTTGCAATAGCATGTTAATCCAAAGACCTCATATTACTGAAAAGTTTTGTGATGGTGAAATACATTTTATGAGCTCACAAACTAAATTAATTTTTAATAACATTCAAAGAATGGGGTCTAAATTAAAAATAATGATTTTAGGTTTTATTAAGATTTTGTTTCATTTCAATTTTCTTTTCATTTGGGTATATGCTTAAGGACAATTTATTTCAGCCTTTTTAGTGATTTACCATTGACTGAAAATAGAACACAACAAAGTTTTCAGACAAAATATATGAGTTCAAATCTGTGCTTCTAAACATCTGGACTTACACTAGTCTCATGTTACTCAGGGCTGAGTATTGCAGAAAATGCTATTTAATAAAAATTCTTTATATAGACTTATAACTTACATATAAACACACACATATATATAGCATACATAAATATACCAGCAATAAAATCCAGGTTCTTTAGCTTCAGAGATAAAACTCCTTCATGTATTCAGTATTTCATAGACTGACTATTGAAGGTTTAGAAATTCCTAGGTCACATTTCATTTTTCTTGAGACTCATTTCATTTGGAGCAGCAAAGTGTATTTCATTGGCTTGCTGTTTTATCGTAATGGAAATAATTTATCAGATGCTTATTGTGGAAAAATGCCTACCTTTCTTTTAAAATATTATTGGTCTTTGTTTTGCACCTTAGAGAACAGGATACAAAAAGATGTCTGTCATCTACTGGTTAAATTTTCCAGGACAAATGAAACAAATTTTAAATTATCCTGAAATTAAGGTATAAGATTGAGCTACTTGGTCCTGTTCTACTGAAGTTCTTTCAGAAATGCTTGTCTCCAAGGGCTGACAAGCTTAATTTTCAGAAAAAAGGTACTCAGCATTTAAGCATATTCAAGATTATTTTACAGAGGCCTATGAGTTTTAACGAGCTGTAACTTTTGATTCTGATACTTAAGAAGCTTTGTAGATCTGGTCTTCACTGTCTCATAAGTCACATAAGATCAACTGGACTGTGCCTAATGCCTCTCCTACATGGGTCATTCACTTAACCCTTCTCTTCAGCAAGAATTGTAACGTTCTAATTAAGTGGAGTAGTGAGTTTTGGTTTTAAATTAGAAATGGTAACTTAGAATAGAAAGTCTCTGAACTCACTTGGAGAAAGTTATGTCTCATTCTGTTGCTATTTCAATTTCTCAAAATGATCATGCAATAACCACTGCCGTGGGGTCAAGCATTTCCACGGTGGAGCTGTTTCACTTTTAAATCTTTTCACCAGCACACAGGGTTAGAATTACATAGCCATGAAGTATGGGCCATGCAAACAAAATATATCTGTGTTTAAAGGTAGATAAGCAAGGACCTGAGTATCTGAGTATAAAGGATTGTGCATTATAAGCAATAGATGCTTTAATGAAATTAAACCACTGCCAAATAGAACTTAATAAAAAGAAATCCTAGTATATATATATCTTTATAATGATGCTACCAATACCAATTAATTTGATTATTTTTTTTTTTTTTAAAAAGCAAGGCTACTTGTAAGAATCACTATTTCACACAGAATCAATTATCTTGCAAAAGTTAGTTCGTATTGAAGTTTATGTCATTGATTTCACTAATCAGCATGTATCCTCCGTATGGAAGAAACTGAGAGTAATTTCTTTGGTATTATGAAAAATATGAAATACTTTTTGAATTTGAAAACTAATGTCATGTTCCAAGACTGCTGTTTAGAATCTGTTACATCAGAGTTGCCATGGCAGCAAAATGCTTAGAAGGATTTTTTTTTTTTTTTTTTTTGATGTAGGGGTCTTATTTAAGAAGTTTAACATTTTAATAATTTTGACACTGTGAACTTTCTGATACAAAAATGAGGAATACATAAAATAATGCTGAAAAAATAGTATCTGTACGTTAGCCTTTCACATAAATAGTATATGACTACTGTTGTATTTTAAGTCCATGCTGCTTTTAAGTTTAGAACTTAAGTTTCCATGAGAACATTTAGATAAATTAATAAATATTGCATCTGATTTCTATATGAAATCATACAGTATACTTTCTGAAATGCAAAAGACCTGACAACCAATTTTGATTTTGGCCAAGCCCTGAACTATTTTGGTCTGGAATTATTCCTGCTGAGCTACATCAAATTCAGCCCATCTTGTTTCATAGACCAAGTTTTCCCTGTCAGCTAGGTATCATATAAGACCACATCCCCTTTTCAAAAATTGTTCTATCATGTTTCTTCTTTCCTAAGGACAACGGGTTTTTCAACTTTCTGAACTCCCATTAGACAAAGTACTAAGACATAGACAAAGACCAGTACTTATTAATATGCTTATGCTCTTGTTCTTCAGCAAAACCTTAGATTTTATTTGAGAGTTCCACCTGTCTTATGTAATATAAAGAGCTACCTGTTTCTTCCAGTACCAGATGCAAACCTGACATCACTCTTATGGAAGGTATATAAAGGCTGGGATGTTCAGCGGATAGGCAGCTGGTGGAAAGTATCAGTGTAAGCTACTCAGAACTTTGTCAGTCAGAGATTAGCAGCTGATGCTTTCTGGAAACAGCAGACAGCAAGCTGAAGATATAAGAGGCTGTGACTACGGATACCATTTCACATGGCACATTGAAATATTAATAGAGACTTCTAGATTTCAAAGTTAGACTGCCACGATCTAAACATTTTCCTTTTTTATTTACAATTTGTCCCTCCCCCAAAAAATCTGGGTGTTTTAAATGACTGCAGAATTAGCCAGATTATAGCCTAATCATCATCATGCAACATTCTGTGATTTGACAATTTAAATGTAGTTCACAACCAGCTGGTCATACATGTTTGCTGATATACCAGTTCATCACAAGAAACTGACTAGAACTTTCAAGCTAGAGGGCCTTAATCTTGCATGTTTCATTAACTGTGTCAGAATGATTAATGTTTGTTTCCTGTATTGCTGAAGGATCTTGTCTCACACACCCTGCATGTATTCTTCGCATCTAAGAAAATCCAAAAAGCCTAAACCTCTATACAAAACAGACACAATTTGCTAAAGGGAAGAGGACATCTACACATCGTGCTTTCCCCAACTGAAACAGCCTTTCAACACTGTTCTGAAAGGTTCTGTATCACATAAACCTTGGAACTTCTTGGTGCTAAGCTCTAGCTCATGCATAACATGGACATAGCATGTTATCCAGGAAAAACAGAACTCTAGTAGCTTGTAAATGAGTCCTCTTGTTACTACTATGCCTTCTTTTTTTTTTTTTTTTTTTTTTTTTATTTTTTGGTTTTGCGTCCTTTTTTTTTTTTTTGTATGTTAATTTTAATTTACCCTTCCATAATAAATAGGCCCAAGGAGAGTAACTTGGGGACCTAAAATCTGCAGTGTTTGTGCTCCACAACCTGAATTGACCCAGACTGATATATTGGGCATTGGAAATTCTCTCAGCAGAGTTTCAAGAATACAGCAACAGATGAGCACTCTGAATCCTCCAGCGGTGGTGTTTTGGACTGAAAAAGCTGTAAGTGACAGAAATAGACTCAAAGTGCAAACTGTCACAATGGTGCAGTACTGTAAAGTGCAGATACATGCTTACTGACCAGTGACTGCCTTGTTTTGCTTTTACTTGCATAAGATGTACCATTAGCACTTCCAAAAAACAGAAAATGCTAACTGTGCTAGCTTTTTTAATTGTGCTGTTTGCACAGCAAAAATACAACACTTCTCACATAGGTAACAGAATGACAAATTTATGGGTTTACATTAAAACTCTTCAGGGAAGTAGTCATCATGACAGTTATGTTCTTACTCTCCTAGACCAACTTTTCTTTCTTCCCTACCCTTTTCCTGTAATAATGCTTTGGTGCAAGCTTGCTACCCAAATCCAGCCCTATCATCCGATTTACAGCCTGGCCACAGTGGCTTCCCTAACCTATATCTCACAGAATCATTTAGATTAGAGAGGAGAACTTGAGATCACTTAGTCCAATGCCCTTGTTCAAGCAGGATTGGATACAACAGGTTGTCCAAGACTGTCTAGTTGAGTTTTGAGTATCTCACAGAAGGTCACTCCACAACCTCTCTTCATAATGTATTCTAGTGTTTGACCACGCTCACAGCAAAAAAGTGTTTTCTCATGTTCTGATGGAATTTTGATTTTTAATTTGTGTCCATTCCCTCTGTCCTGTCACTGGGTGCTACTGAGAAGATTTAATCAGGAATTTATACACATTGACAAGATTTGCCCTGAGCTTTCTCTTCTCCAAGCTAAAGAGTCACAACTGTCTCAGCCTCTCCCAATATGAAAAATGCTCAAGCAGTCTTGGAGCAACCACTGGAGATAAACCACTCCATAACTTCCCCATGAAGTTCTGTTCCATGAAGAACAGAACAGAACCATTTTGTAGGATAGGACATAAGGACCATCACTCACAATGTCACACAGTGCAAGATAATACGAGGGTGAAATCATGACCATAGGAAAGAGGATAACTTCCATGAACAGCCCCATCAACATTCCCCACAGCTTGTGGCCATTGGTGGAATACTCTATCCATTTTAGACTAAAATTCGCTCAGAATGGGAACATGTACCCACACATTCTGTAGCAAGTTGTGCTGGTTTGGGCTGGGATAGAGCTAATTGTCTTCACAGTATCTGGTGTGGGATTATATTTGGGATTTTTGCAGGAAAAGATATTGATAAAACCGATGTTTTCCTTGCTGCTGAGAAGTGCTTGCAGAGTCAAAGCCTTTTCTCCTACCAGTGAGTAGAAGATGGGAGGGGACACAGCAGTGACAGCTGATCCCAACTAATCAAAGGGACATCCCATACCATATGATGTCATGTTCATCATATAAAGCTGGGGGAAGAAAAAGGAAGGGGAGGACATTCAGAGTGATGGCATTTGTCTTTCCAAGGAACCATGACTCATGATGGAGCCCTGCTTTTCTGGAGATGTCTGAACACCTGCCTGCTGATGTGAAGTGGTGAATGAATCCTTTGTTTTGCTTTGCTTGCATGTGAAGCTTTTGCTTTACCTATTAGACTGCCTTTATCTCAAACCTCAACTTTTCTCAGTGCTACCCTTCCAATTTTCTCATTCCACCCATTCCACCGGGGGGATGAGTGGTGCTTAGTTGCTGAATGGGGTTAAACCACAACACAGGTACAGGAAGTCTTGATCAAATCAGCTCTGGTAGCACACCATATTGGATAACTCATGTCTGCAGCCAAGAGTTAGAATCGTGGTTTATGGCATTTTAAGCAGGATGAGTAAAGAGAAAATTAGGGTTAAAGAAAGTCCCAGAAGCAGCACTGTTAGGCATCCAGTTGTTCAGCAAAGGCTACAAATGTGTCGCAAGATTTAATGTAGCTTACTGTGTCACATTTTACTCCTCTCATAATGTAGAATCCACAATTAGGGAGGATGTTGATAGGCAGTTACAGAGGCACGTGGCAATCTGTGTAATCTGGCCTGCGAACTATATCGCAAACCAAGTATGGATACAGACAAGCACAGTGTAACCTTTCAAAACTTATGTCAAGGTAAGTACATATTTTTATGTCCTAATGGAGGCCCTGTCTTATTTATTCTGATTACAGGCTTAGAAAATGAAAACAAGGGAAATGGAGGGTAAAAAGCTAGCAGGAACTAATCCAAAACAAATACCATTAAAAGAAAGCTGGAAACAAGAAAAAACGTATTTCTTGCTGTTACAGCATC
The DNA here is from genome assembly GCA_025447955.1 of Psilopsiagon aurifrons. Classification (NCBI taxonomy): domain Eukaryota; kingdom Metazoa; phylum Chordata; class Aves; order Psittaciformes; family Psittacidae; genus Psilopsiagon; species Psilopsiagon aurifrons. Next base: position 10,233 of record JAOEHY010005304.1, on the reverse strand, counting down.
AAGCTCTTGAACATATTGGCAGTGGATGAGCAGGGAAAAGGTCTGTTAGGAGCAGCGTAATAATTTAGGATACAGTTTACAAAAGGGATTACATGAGGTGGTTTTCCCAGATAGCAGTTAACTGTTTTGGAATTCATTTCAGTTTTGCTTTAACCCATTTACCCTTCTATTGAACCTAATAACATTGGATCCACTGAAGACTGCTTTCTATAAAAGCATCATCTTAAAGACATCTGGAGATGGATAATTTGTCACTTTGCAGTACCTTTCAGAAGTAATCATCCTCAGCATTAAAATCTGTGTCTAATTTTCCATTCAAACCCATCTATCTTCCACTCATACATACTGGATACTGCTTCTTATTATGAATTTCTCACCCTGAATAAAAAGCCCATTAGCACCAAAATTAAAAAACCTCAAAATAATCTCTTGGTTCTTCAATAACTCAGAGGAGTTGAGTAGTTATGGCCTTTCTTTTACAATTCATTCACAGTACTATGTTCTGTAAGACCACATTGTAATGTTCAGGAGTGAAAACAAGATACTTAATCATTAACAATGTTTCTTGTGGTAGAACCTTCAAATTCACTACTAATCTCATAATCACTCATTGGCCTAACCTGACCCTACTTAGCCTGCGAAATGTGATGGAATACAGCACAAAGCAAAGGCTGAAGGCATATGTGAGATCATGTCAAAGCTACTTTGATAAATGATTAATAAATGCTTCAATTAAGGTAATATTCCAGAAAGGCAATTGAAACCTCAGTCAGTACATGGGCGTTAAATCTTTTCTAATATTCCGGTACTCCAAACTTTATTTAAAAATAAGTAAACATGAAAAAGAAAATGCACCCAACTAACCATGGGGAACTGCATGATCATGGAGGAAAAGTGCCTTGCTCTATTACTCTCCTTTCCACACACTAAATATTTGCTGCCATATTGTTTCTTCTGTCTTTATTAGCTATCTCAAAGCATATGTGTTCTGCATCACATGATATAAGCTGTTGAAGAACATTTTAGTTACAGTTTTGTTTGAGGAGTGAAATGTTTAAAAATGGTAGTTTATGTTAATATTTCAGATTTAGTAGTCATTTTAACTGAAACCAAATTTTAAAAAGTCACAGCAGAGATACATGAAGACTTCAGCATTCCTGATTAATTTACAGTAATCAGTATATTGGAGAAGTATATGCCTTCCAAAAGCTTATTTTAAAAAAATAGCCCCTCACACAGAAAATGCAAAGTTCAGGAAATGACCCAATCTTGTGACTCAATAATTCTCTCATACACTTCGTTTTTTATTTTCAGACCCTGATCTACGCTTCAACTAACATCTAGCATAATTTGAAGCATTCCTGAGTCTTAATTAATATGAAAGAGGAGAATACATTGCCAATTAGAAAAACATTGGAATACAAAGAGAATTCTGAGAGAGAGCCACCTCTGCATCTAAAGTGGACTTATAGAGTCATAGAATATTTAGGGTTGGAAAGGACCTGAAGATCGTCTAGTTCCAACCCCCCTGCCATGAGCAGGGACACCTCCCACTAAACCATGCAACCCAAAGCTCTGTCCAGACTGGCCTTGAACACCACCAGGGATGGAGCACTCACAACTTCCCTGGGCAACTCCAAGAACTTCCACTCTGTAAGGAGGTTTGAAGGAAGTCATACTGTAATTGCTTTCTAACAGCACTTACAGCCTTCAAGCACATTATTAAATCCAGATTAATTCATAAGGCACGGTGTTTTGGTACAAATTCATTAAAATAACCACACATACCCCTCCCCTAAATATGGGGAAATACCCATGGGGATATCATATCCTGAGCTGCAACAAAAACAACATGTCCAGCAGGTCGAGGGAAGTGATTCTCCCCTCTTCTGTTCTCATGATACCCCATCTGCAGTACTACGCTCAGCTCTGGGTCTCCCAGCAGAAGACGTACGTGGACCTTCTTGAGCAAGTCCAGAAGAGGACCATGAAGATGATCAGAGGGCTGGAGCACCGTCCTTTAGAGACAGGTTAAGAGAGTTGGAGTTGTTCAGCCTGAAGAAGAGAAGGATCCAGGAAGACCTTAGAACAGCATTCCAATAGCCAAAGGGGGCCTACAAGAAAGCTGGAGAGAGACTTCTTACAAGGACATACAGTGATAGGACAAGTGGGAATGGTTTCAAACTGAAAGAAGGCAGATTTAGATTAAACATGAGGAACTAATTCTTTATTATGAATAAAGAAAGCTAGAATGGATTGCATAGAAAAACTGCAAATATCCCATCCCTGGAATGTTCAAAGACAGGCTGGATGGGGCTTTAAGCAACTTGGTCTGGTGGAAGGTGTCACTGTCCACGGCAGAAGCGCTGGAATTAGGTGATCTTCAAGGTTCCTTCCAACCCAAACCATTCTATGATTATATGATAAGCAGAACTTTTTGTACTCCACAGCATTTCAGAAAATAGCATAATTCACAAAAGATAACTGATCATTAACAGCAGTGATTTGCATACTCTTTCCAACAAAATAATGGTATATATTATAATATAAAATAACCACTGTATTTAGATTTTATGTGGATTGTCAAGATACATGGCTGCTAAAAACTTATCACATTAAGTTGTTCTTTTTGATAGAAAACTTAAAAAAACTTGTTAAATGAATTCTGAAAATATATTAACCTACTGAAAATATATTACCGTACTGTGTGAATCCCAAAAGGGAAATTTCAGATTGAAGTGAAATTGTACAATATTTGTCACCCTGCACATAATATTGATTAAACTGACAGTTACTCTTGTTTTATTGGTGCTTGGGAAATTAACAATTTGGAAGGAATAGACATTATGTTTCACTCTCCCCAAGACTGCATGTTACCATCAAATAATCTCATGCTGCCAACTAACTATAATATGCAGTAATTTCTTGGTGTCAGTTTTTTTATTGGGAAGGGGGAGGAGGTGAAGAGCACTTTATAGCTGTGTCTTGCTGTTGGTTGTTTGGTTGAAGTTTTCTCCATTAGCTTGTGTTCAAGTTATCACATAATTCATTATCATTCTAAGCTTTTTAAAACATAGTGCTTAAAAAACAAAACTTTTTAAAAGAATCATCTGGGCAAATTTCACTCAAATTCAACTTCCTCAGCAATTTACTATAAAGCCAGGGGTTCCTTACAGAATTAAACCTTTCCTAAAAACACAAAAAACAGATTTTGAGATGTCTTATCACATCTAAAAAAAATCTAATTTCTTTCTTGTCATTTTAATTTATCAACAAGTTAAACATATAACTTTTGAAAAATGAACAGAACACTACTAGATGAGATTTGCACCTGAAATTATGTTGCCTAACACACCTGAATTTAAAGCAGAACAAGTATTTATTTGGATCAGCTTCTTGATAGCTGACACAGTCTTTGCACAGAATTCAGGGACCTAGATGTTAATTGGTATTTAAGTGCTCATAGAACAAATAAAGAGCTGTATGTGTTTAGAGTAGAATAGAATATTTTATGTACAATAAAGAGGACGCTATTTTGAAAGTGCCAAAAGGAAACAATGCATCTAGTGACATTTTTTAAATTCCACCTTCTTTCTGCAGTGAAGATACACAGATTATTGAGTACAAAACCTCTCTGGAAGGCAAGCCACAAAATCTTTACAAAATATGTGGTAGCATTAGCACGATGTCTATGTTTCAAGCAGTTTAACAATTCAAGTATCTATCTGAGAAATTTTAGGAAACAAGTCAACCCTCACTCTAAATGAATCCGTTTCATCAGCTCTCAAAAAAAATATCTTTAGTATTCATGAAAAAGGCATTATTCAGTGCCCTCCCACCAAAGCTGTATTTTAACAGGGTTCTGTGCATCAGCATTTTTTGTCATAGATATTGGACTATTCAATCAAGACAATGGGATATTAAAATTTTCAAATTTTAAATGGTTTATTTTCATTGGATTTAAACCCTATCTAATGCTAGCTTTGGGATACAGTTTCTTTGGGGGAGTAGATAATACTAAAATACTGAGCCTCAGAATGCTATTATTTTGTATTACATTTTTCCTTGATTAGAAAGCAATGAAATGTAGTAAATTAGACTTAATGCATCAAATTTCCTAATGAAACAGAGTCATAAAATAATTCAGGTACAAAGAAACCTCTGGAGGTTATGTAGTCCAAACCTTGTTCAAATCAAGTCTAATTTCAAACATAGGTCAGGATGTTCACATCATTGTTAAGTCTAGCTTGGAATATTTCAAAGCTCAGAGATTCCACAGCCTCTCTGGGAAAACTGCTAAAAAGACTACTACTATCATTGTAAAGAAATATTTTCACTTCAAAATTTCAACTGGGGACTGTTGCCTCATGTCCTCTCATTGTTCACCTTCAGGAAGAGAATGATCTTATCTTTTCTATAAAACCTGATCACTGAAAATACTGAGTCATCCTTAGCCTTCTTTTCTCCATGAATATCCCCTCAGGTTCTTTTCATGTATTATGTGCTTCCTGCTTCATCCTCATAGCTGGTTCAATTTACTCTTGAAATGTCACCAGCTGGAAAATGCAGTCTTGGGTCCAGGGGAATAATTTCTGTCAACGGGTTGGCTAATTCAGCTGAGTATAACGTTAGCCTTCATAGAGATGCAACATAGAATTTCATTAGAAGAAAAATTCTGAATACTTTCAATTCATTTACTTAATACATAATCTTACAGTAAAATTATGCAAATAAAATTAGCATAATTATAATTACTAAATTATCTTTTGGCTTTTTTGCTATTCTCATAAAACCAAATATCTTTAAAACAAAACATAAAATGGCAAATTCCAGATAAAGGAGCAAAAAATTGTAAGAAAAAAAATCTTGTGTTTTTCCCACATATTTGATATTTGTTCTATTTCCATTTTTTTTTAGTAGCATCTTCAGTCATCACACATTTATGTAAGGAAACAAATACCAAAAACTTTAAAAGAATATCCTGAACACTTTTTCTTGTGTGTGCCAATAAAACTTTCAATAAAAATCTTTGAAGGTAAAACCACCGAAATTTTAGGACAAAATAATTGACCTGCATGGCTGCAAAATGGATATCAGCCAAATAAGCTCATTATGCCAAGTATCGTATTCAGAGAATTTCTTATGGTTTTATTCCATGCGGAGCAGGTCATGTCTAAAATCGTATAATCCTAGAAGGTTAGATATAAGGAAGAAGTTCTTTAGGTTGCCCAAGGAAGTTGTGAATGCTCCATCCCTGGTGGTGTTCAAGGCCAGGTTGGACTAAGCCTTGGGTGACATGGTTTAGTCTGAGGTGTCCCTGCCCATGGCAGAGGGGTTGGAATTGGATGATCTTCAGGTCCTTTCCAGCCCTAAGTATTTATGATTCTATGAATCATAGAATTGTTTCAAAGGAATTTTAAATAGAACTTGTCAATCTTTTCTTTCCTCTAACTTTCTCTTAAAATGAGCAAAGTTAAAGAAACTGTGCCTGGAAGGTCTCTGATGACAAATTAACATCAGGCCATTAGGCTGATCTCAGATCTCATTCATAGGGCTGCTTAAACGACACTCTTGCCATTGATAACACCCTTACAATTTTCTTTCATTCTCTTTTCCATTATGTTTTCATTCCTATTAAGGAAGTTCTCGTGTGTTCAGTGAAGGCATCTTATCCTGATAAGTTAATATATTTTCCAATCACTTGCTACTATTTCTACTATTGCAGTGGACTTAGAATACTTTCAGAAAAGTATGCTTGTAGAAAGATCCATACCAGCAACTAATACATGGCTCTTTTGTGAATGTTATATAAAACATGGGGAGCAGTCTGCAATCTTCTATGTGCAGAAACTAATCTAATTTAAATATGTATCTGCATTACCCAAATCCTAGACTACTGCTATTTAAAAAAATAAAGAAATATGGTTGTACAAACAATTGAATGTGGCCTACTTCAACAGCTTATGCTGTTTTGAACTTTTAACTTAAAATCTTAAAACACCTAATTCTTGGTAGGACACAGAAGAAGGGGATTGGACTATACTACCTGTAAGGAATTCTTTTATTGAAGCACAATTGAAACTATTAATTCTCTTTACCCTCTGTATTTTGGGGAAAACAAATTTCCTTACCCAAACTGCTTGTGATAGCAGAATCATAATGCTTTGCTCTGCTTTGTTTAATCCTACTGCAAATAACAGCTACACTGACTAGACATAACTCAATTGAAAAAGGTTGAAGGGCAGGATTTTTTTTATTAACGTTTTTTAAGTTAGCAGCACACACCACACTTTCTGAACAATTATATTGCTGTCAAGCACAAAACATTCTTCTTACAATGATAAAAATACCTAACCGGTATAGACCTACTGAAGACTTTGCACTAGGCTACAGTAATCCATCAGAGCCACTGGTACAATTCCTTTTTGCAAAAGTGCAGAATTAAACATTTATTCTGTTAATTTACATGACTTCAACTTTTCTTTTTTTTTTTTTTTTGTGTTTTTGAAGTTAACTAACATAAACAGAAATCACAACTCAACTCTTTAATTGCAATAGGAAGCAACATATAAAAAGGACCAGTTGTACCTTAGTTTCACAATTCATACCTCAGATGTAAGAAAATAAATACAACAAACATTGATTGAAACACGCTACTCAGAGAAGGTACAGAAAGGTTATTTGAGTTTGATACACATTTTCATGATTAACTTGAAAAAATGCATAGACTTAAGTCATTGTTAAACTGAAATAAAAAAAAATAGAGACCGCAAAAAAAGTACTTGTCAAAAATAATAATTCAATAAGGATATAGTCACAGAATAAGGTGATAAAGTCTTTTTTCTCTATTTGCTCTAACAATAATGAAAATATTCCAGTGGACACAGAAGCTTACAGTTTGCAACAGTGCTCCAGATTGGATCCACAATAAGTGCAATTAATTTAATGAAAAAAATTTAAACAGAATTCAGCTATTTATAAAATAAAATCCTTACTCTTGGTCAGAAACAAATCTGCTTAAATTAAAATTCTATTTGGTTTCAGTTCAGAAATGAGAATTAAATGAACACTGGACAATGTAATATTAAAATATTTTGATAGTGCAATCACACTGAAGAAACACTGCCTTGAGCAGATCACACTCTACAAGATAAGAAAGTCATGACAATGACCAACTAGAAAATAAGATCTTGTTTATATTTATCTATTAACTCTACATTCACATAAACAAATGCAGAATATTTGGTATCTTGCATTCATTATTTAAATAAACCCATAAGCCTCTTTCCTAAAGCCTTCTCACTCTAGGCATCTCTGATCTTAGCATGCTAGAAACCTATTAGATAAAATTTGCATAATTATAAAACATGCAGTACTGAAAAACTAAGATTGTTATTAAGAAGAAACAAAATCGGTTTATGTTTTCCAGGTTTACTGTATTCTAGGTATTGGCTAACATTTGTGTTTGCTTAGAGTATGTGGTATAGAGATATACAATATGATTGAAAAGGCTATTTTTTGTTCTAAGCTAAATACATGTAGAGTTTTTACACATGGCCCTTGACAAGTGGAAATGTATTATACATGAAGTATAAATTTATTTATACCTTACTTTCCTTAAATCAATCCACAACAGATTTTCTATTATAAAAGAAATGAATGAGTGGTATTATAACCTGCTTCTTTACATGCACCAAATAAATACTAAATCACAATAGCAAATAAGAAATCACTGCTTACTCATGTAATCAAAGATGGAGAAACTATATTTGTTTATGTTGCACTATATGCACCACTAGAATTTAATGTCTATTTCAAAGACCTTTTCCACTGAAATCTGAAACCACTGAAACAAATTTAAATACTTTGACAGCTTCTTAAATATCTGGGCCCTTCAGCACAATCCAGAAGGCTGTGTTTGGTGCTTAGGATTTCTGCATGTACAAACTAATATAAACAGGGAAATCCAAACAGTTGTAGCAATGGGGTTACATTGGCTAGTAACTGGTCACCAGTGATGATTCTCAGGACTCAAACCTAGGACCAGTTCTGTTCAATAATTTTATTAATGATCTGAGTGCAGGTGTTGAATGATTTAGCAAGAGTATCATTCTTTGAAAGGAACAACTAGCGTTTACTCTCCATTGCCCTGGGATCAGCCGTAGCAGTCATTTTTCTTCTTAGCAGCTGTTGCAGTGCTGTGTTTTGACTTTCAGCCTGGGAAAAGCGCTGATAAGACCAATGTTTTTAGTTGCTGCTCAGTACTGTTTACTCTGACCAAGGACTCTCTGAGTCTCACGCTCTGCCAGGGAAGAGGGGAAGTCGGGAGGAAGCAGAGACAGGACACCTGACCCAAAATAGCCAAAGAGGTATTCCATACCATAGCACGTCATGCCCACTATATAAACTGGGGGCAGTTACCTGGAAGGGCAAGATCACTGCTTGAATTGTTCATTGGGTGGTGAGTGTATTCTTTCCCTTGTTATTTCCCTTATCACTATTATTATTGCTGGTAGCAGCAGTGGTTTGTGTTATACCTTAGTTACTGGACTGTTCTTATCTCAACCCGTGGGAGCTGCATTCTTTCAATTCTCCTCCCAGTCCTTCCAGGAATGGGGGTAGGAAGGAGGAGGAGTGAGCGAGCAGCTGCGTGGTGCTGGGTTGCTGGCTGGGCTTAAACCACGACATCCATAGATGTGGATATGGATGGCACTTTTTTATATAATCATTCATCATAAGCTTATTCATTGATGATCTCAGAGACTCACTTTAATTGTGCTTTTCACATCTACCAAATTTTAGGTCTACACCCAAGCCAGCTGAAGAAAACTAGAAAAACTCCAAATATACTTGATGTGGTTTGGCATTTGAAGATTTTGCCTAAATGGTTAAATAACGTAAAATAAGTTGCAGAACATTGCATTTTGCTCAAGTGCTTAAAAGAATTGGCATGCTCAGTATTTTTCTCACTTGATGTGTATGCTCATTTTCTGGTATTATGGCTATGTATTGCTATTACATTCCATAATAAAACCTCTAAACTTAAGTAATCAATCATTTTCAGTAATGATCAATAAACAACAACTTGTATAATATTCTGCTTTATTTCTATTACAAAACACATTTCTATAAGCAAAACTTATGCCAAGGTAAGCAATTATTAGAAATAAATAGGACCAGTCACCTATCTGGCTTTTCTGCCGTGCAATCTATCCATGTACGACTGTTTAACAGAATCATGGAATTAGCTAGGTTGGAAAACACCTTTAAGATAATCAGGTCCAACCTTTACCCCAAGACTGACAAGTCCATCACTAAACCGTATCACTAACGGCCTCATGTACATGGCTTTTGAAATTTCCAGGGATGTTGATTCTATCACTTCACTGGGGAGCTTCTTCCAATGCCTGACAACCCTTTTGGTGAAAAAAATATTTCCTGCTATCTGGTCTAAAACTCCTCTGGCACAGGCTGAGGTCATTACCTCTTCTCCTATCATTTGTTACCTGGGAGAAGATATCAGCCACTTCCATGCTCCATCCTCCTTTCAGGCAGTAGAAAGTGATAAGGTCCCCCCCGAGCCTTCTCTTGTCCAGACTAAGTAACCTCAGTTCTATCAAATTTTCCTCATAAGACTTGTTCTCCTGACCCTTCACCAGCTTTGTTGCTCTTTTCTGGACCCACTCCAGCATTTCAATACCTCTCTTGTAGTGAGGGGCCCAGAACTGAACACAGTATTTGGGGTGTGGCCTCATCTGCGCCAAGTAGAGAGGGATTATTACTTCCCTGGCTCTGCTGACCACACTGTTTCTGGTACAGGTCAGAATGTTGTTGGCCTTTGGCTGCCTGGGCACAAGCTGGTGCATGTTCAGCTGGCCATCAGCTGGCAACCTGTATTCCTTTTCCACTGGGCAGCTTTCCAGCCATTCTTTCCTAAATTTAATTTTAATTCACACTTTCTTCTGGAGATTAAGGATTTTCATTACCTCCAATGTATAAATTAGAAAGAAACTTTGAGAATTTACAGTGGAAAAAATACTACTTTCATAAAAATTCCAATTTGAAAAGTTTATTTAATATGACACAGGAAGAAATGTGGTAAAAAATGAGTGTATCTAAATAAGAGCAATATTCAGTTTCCATAAGCAGCTACAAATTGCTTATTAGGAATGAGATGATGTCCTGGGTTCGGCAGTAGCAGTCGTTTTTCTCCTTCTTGGTAGCCGATGTGGA